>MU697078.1:0-11294 GCA_026770625.1 Nicotiana glauca | reverse complement strand
GCTGTATTGTGGTGACTTGCACGCCAGGGATGAGCGTGGGGTAGAGCACCGTTGGGGATTGTGACTTGGTCCATCCCGGTTGTTGATTTTACTGCGTGATTGACTGAAACCTACTTGATGCTATCATGATTTGGATTGATTGCCATGTTTCGGGCTTCGTGCCGATTATTTGAACCCTTCAGGGATTGATATCATTGTTTTTGCATTACTGTGCATATTATTTGATCTCGATCCAGGGTTTTAAATACTGTTTTGCAAACTAGCCATCTTCATAAGATTTGAAAACTTAAATGATATTTTACTAACGTTTTGAGCTGAGAACTGCTATTTTACTATTGCCCAAGGGGCTTATGTGCATTTATGGACTGAACATGGATCGGGCTGCGCGCCGCAGCGGTGTGATATTGATATTGCGCTTGGGCTGTAGGAGCCCCTCCGGAGTCTGAACCCCCATAGTGAGCGCGGGTACCCAAATGGATCGGGCTGTACGCCGCAGCGGTCATGTGCATTGCATTGCATTCACGCATTGATTCCTGTTTGTACTACGTGGCATGACATTTAGCACTCTCATATCATTGGCATCCATGCTATTTCTTGCACTGTGTACCAGATACCCTGGTGTTATTTGTAAATAGAGTGTTGTGCCCGAGGGGCTGACTTGTGTGCGGACTTGCACTACCTGATATCGCATTCATATGCCTACTGTTGGAAAAATAATATTTTCAAAAGAGATTTTAAACTGAGCTATATGTTTCTAAAGGATTTTCACGGTTTTACTATTTTTCTCAAAAAGTTGTACTATCCCATATAGCATGATGGAGTGTTCTTACGTGATTTCTTACCGCTCAGTTATTATTTACTCTTATTACCACTGAGTTGGAAGTACTCACTTTATTCCCTACACCACGTGTGCAGATTCAGGTGTCCCGGGAGCATAGTTGAGCTATTTGCTGCTTCAGAGCTTCTCAGGAGTTGTCGAGGTAGCTGCCTGACATTCGCAGGACCCGACTCCTCCCCTATCCCTTTATTATTTCCGCATTTTAGAACATCAGTATTACTGAGGATGTATTATTTTGTTATCTTAGTGGCTCTAGACTCATGACCCCAAGTCTTTGGAAGATGTTGGTTATGTCAGTGTTTTATACTGTTTCTATCTAAACTATTTGTTAATATACTTGTTAATCTGTTAATTGAATGCTATAAATTAGCAATGGGTTGTGTTATTGAGTTGTGAGTGTTATATGGTCGGGCTTGCCTAGCAATTGTGTTGGGCGCCATCACGACCGGGATTGTGGTCGTGACAATTTGATAGAATTACTTTGTGCCTATTCAGAATTTCTTATTCTCAGCCTTTATTTATGTTTATTACTCACTGAGTTGGAAGTACTCACTCTACTCCCTGCACCTTGCGTGCAGATTCAGGAGCACCCACTTAGGCTGAGTGAGACTTTCTTTGTCGAGCATCATATCCGGGAGCATCAAGGTAGTTGCATGACGTCCGCTGTCCTGATCTTCCCATCTATCCTATTTATTATATTCTGCTTTTCTTTAGAATATTATGTAGTAGGTTGACACTCATATATTAGAGGCTCAGACTTGTGACACCGGATTCTTCGGGCTGTGTAGTAGTACTTCTACTTGGGTTTTCCGTATGTTTTAACTTTATTTCAGATATTCAGTATTGTGATTTAGTAATTCATCCATGTTAAGTAATTCATGAGTTATATAAATGGTTAAGGTTGTGGAATTGGTCGGGCTTGCCTAGCAGCGTGTTGGGCGCCATCACGACCGGGGTTGGGGTCGTGACATTTTGATTGAAAAATCTTTGAGGATTTTCAGCACCATTTGGGTTACTCCATTGGAATCACGAATGTTTTTGTTCCATGGGACTACCGAATGGATAACTGTTTCTATACCCACTAACATTTACTTGTTCTTCATTTTGCGTTGAAGCTTGACATTCATGATTGGAATGATTGCCTCCACAAACATCACAATTCTCATGTTGAGATGATGATTGAGTATTTACCTGAAATGCCTCAACTTTTTGTCTTAAAGTTACAATTTGTTGCGCTAATGAATTCCAAGCTTCAACCCGATTGACTCCTGCTGCTTTCTTAACAATCATTCTGTTAGAGGGCCATTGAACAACATTTTCTAAAATTTCATTAAGCAATTGCATGGCTTCTATAGTAGTTTTGCTCATTATGGATCCTCCTGATGTTGCATCAATAATATTTCTAGCAGAGGGTTTAAGACCATGATTAAAAAAAATATAGAATGTCAGGATTTTGAATACCATGGTGTGGGCATTTTCTTAGCATTGATTTTAATCGTTCCCATGCTTGGTATACAGATTAAGTATCTGTTTGCGCAAAATTATTGATATTTTGCTTCATTTTAAATGTTTTTGCAGGTGAAAAATATTTATTAAGAAATTTCTGAGTCATTTGGTCCCATGTAGTGATTGAACCTCTCGGCAGACTTCGCAACCATATTTTGGCTTCACCTTTTAAAGAAAAAGGAAAAAGCCACAACTTGATAGTATCTGTTGTGAATCCATTATACCTGCAAGTTTCAACTAATTCAAGAAAATCAATTAGATGGGTGTGAGGATCTTCACTCACATCACCAGTAAATTGGCACGACTGCTAAATGGTTTGAATCAAGCCCGTGCGGATTTCAAAGTTGTTTGCTGCAATTGGTGGTCTCCTCACACTTGATTCTCCTTCAAAATGATCCGGCCTTGCATAATCACGGAGCTCACGTTGTGGTGCCACCTCATCAAACTGTTCTTCTACGTGATGTGGTGGAAGTTGGTTATTGAGTTCTTCGTTCTCTATTTCCTCTTATGTGAAAATTTGATATCGCGAGGTTTGTTCTTTTCGCAACAACCGCAAGGATTTTTCAATTTCAGGATCGTATTTGACTAGTTCTCTAGAAGAGGAACGGGTCATACACTTTTTGAAATTTCTGTAGAAAAGTTAAAATAATTAGACAATACAAATAAATCTCAAATTAGTAGGAAAACAATTAATCTGTAGTAGACTTTAGCCAATTCCCGGCAACGGCGCCAAAACTTTAACGAGTGTCAGGCGTATATAAAATTCTTACTCGTACTCTGTCAAATAATAGTATAGAAAGATGTCGAACCTACAGAGATTGGTTTATCTATTCTACAGACGTTTCTTATTTTAATTATTATTTGAGAAAATTAGAAAGAGTTGAGCTACAAATTAACTAACTAAAAATGCATGAATAGAGCAATAGAAAATATTTTATTTTTTACAAATATAATAAAAAGGTGATGGGATCCTGACTTCACTTATTATTTTTTATTATATAGTAAATACATTTATTCTTCAACTTCTATTTCTCATAAATGTATAAATGCCTCTCACGATTATATTTATATATTATTACTATAGTTGAACAATTAAGTGCACTCCTCTCGGTTATATAAATTAATTGCCAAAATGGTAATATTAAAGAACTAGAAATATATATTTGATCTAAAGCATGCTCTTTTTTAGTAAGTCCCTTTCGGTTACCCTACTTGTTATAACTGATTATTACAATATTCGCCTCTTTCGATTACAAATAAGTGTAGAACCAATTTTAACATATAAGAGCTAGATGTTACTAAATATTGGTTAACATCTATCAATACCAAAATTAACTATTACCTCTTCTACCTCTTTCGATTACAGAATTATTAAGAAGTTAATATGTAGTACCAAATAGATAGAAGTTAACAAATTAAATAACACCCAACTATAAAGCAGATAAAATTTAAATAAAAGGCTTCAACTCAAGTATGTGAAATTGAAGAATAATATCTAGTATTATATAAAAATATTAAGATCCGTCATTTTCCCAACACAAGAAAAGTTACTCCATATTGGAGCCAATACTGACAACGGAAATAATCTTGCCCATTAAATAAGAAAATAGAAATAAATATTCAAGAGAATAATTCCCCCTATTTAATTAAAAACAAGAACTAGAGTAATTTTCAATAATATAATTTATTTGGAACTGGAAATGAAGCCAGTGTAATGGCTAAAAGATGAACAAAAAGAGAAACTAAAGA
Organism: Nicotiana glauca; assembly: GCA_026770625.1. Classification (NCBI taxonomy): domain Eukaryota; kingdom Viridiplantae; phylum Streptophyta; class Magnoliopsida; order Solanales; family Solanaceae; genus Nicotiana; species Nicotiana glauca. Next base: position 7,201 of record MU697078.1, on the reverse strand, counting down.
ACAAAGAGAAAGTTAAATCCTTCTGCTCAAAATCTCACTTCTCCGATTTCTTCCTTGCTCCCCCTTTCATGAACGATGCCTCTTTATAGGCAAGCCATGACAAGATTTTTGATTATCTTCTGGATATGAACTTGTCATGGCTGGTTGTGGCCTTGTTATGCTTGGTTATGAGCTTATTTGGTTATGGATCGGTTATGGTTTGTTGTAGCCGGTTGTGAGTCAGTTATAGTTTTTTGTAGCAAATCACGTCTTTCTTTAGCACCATATTTTACTCTGCTTTAGCTTGTCCATTTTTCTAATTTTTCCTCTATAATCTTCTCGTTCCCGGACTAATACTTCTTTAACCTCTCCTGCATAATTTAGACAAAGTATGGAAGAATATGATAATTCTTTTTGTATTTTTTCAAAGAAATTATATGTTAAAAATCAAGTAAAATACACTTATCACTACCAGACTTCCTAAGCAAGACAAGTTTGGTGCAAGGGCCATCAAAGCAATAAAGATAGGATGTGGAGTTCATCAGAAGTATGATCTGGAGAATAATACTTTCTTTACTAGCAGAGACGTGGTCTTTTTTGAATCCATTTTTCCTTTTCATTCCTCACAAACCTCTCCATTCCCAATTTCTCATATTATGTCCAATATGCACCCTATTGATGATACAGTTCCTTGTGTTTCCACTTCATCACTGCATATGTCTTAACCCACAACTACACATGATACAACCTTCTCTCAAATGGAGCCATTGTCTACAAAGATGCCTTCCCACTCCCCTGTAAATCATACTATTGATCCTCGAGCTGCTTCACCAATTTCTTCTATTGATCCTCCTATTGTCAACCCTGATGATAGGCCAAAGAGGATTCATAAGCCACCAATATGGCTTAAGGACTACGTAGTCCCAGGGAAAGGGCCTCAATCTTCCACCAAGTGTTTGTATCATATTGCAGATGTTGTGGCTTACAATGGTTTATCTGCTCATTACCAGAGTTTTATTTCCAAATTCTCATTAGAGACTGGACCTCGGTCTTATGCAGAAGCAGCTAAGGATCCTAGATGAATTGATGCTATGAAGGCTGAAATACAAGCCTTAGAAGATAACAAGACTTGGGAAGTGGTGTCATTGCCCCCTGGTAAAAGGGCTATTGGTTGTCGATGGGTATACAAAATAAAATATAAAGCTACAGGTGAGGTCGAGATGTTCAAAGCAAGGCTCGTGGCAAAAGGCTATAGCCAAAAGGAGGGGTTGGATTATCAGGAAACCTTTTCTCCAGTAGTAAAAATGGTGATTGATCGATCAGTTATTTCAGTTGCTGCATCTAAGAACTGGCCATACATCATATGGACGTTTACAATGCATTTCTGCTAGGGGATCTCAATGATGAAGTGTATATGACTATGCCTCAGGGTTTTTCTGCTGCTGCAGGTAAACAACAGGCTTGCAGACTGCTTACGTCACTCTATGGACTCAAGCAAGCGTCCAGGAAATGGAATATCAAATTTACTTCTGCTCTACTTGCCTCAGGTTTCACTCAAAGCCTCCTCGACTACTCTTTATTTACAAGATACTTTGCTGGGAAAACTGTCATTGTCTTGATTTATGTGGATGATCTTTTGATCACTGGAGATGATGCCACACTCATTCAAGATACTAAGGATGTATTGCAGAAGAATTTTAAGATTAAAGATTTGTGTGAGCTTCGATTCTTTTTAGGCATTGAGTTTGCCAGAAATCAACATGGGATTTTGATGCACCGACGGAAGTATGCGTTGGAACTTATTTCTGATACGGGCTTAGTAGGTGCTAAACCTGTGGATGCACCAGTTGAACTCAGTCAAAAGTTGACAACTGCTGAGTTTGATGCACATCTAGGCTTAGAGGATGATTCACCACTTACTGATCCCGGTAGTTATCAACGATTGATTGGAAGGCTATTTTATTTGACAGTTACTCGTCCAGACATTTCCTATGCTATCCAAACTCTTAGTCAATTTATGCATTCTCCTAAGGCCTCACACATGGAGGCTGCTATCAAACTTGTTCGATACATCAAGCAACATCCTGGAATGGGGATTCTTATGTCCTCTGCTACTTCCTTTCAATTACAGGCCTTCTGTGATGCTGATTGGGCTTCATGCCCTTCCACTAAAAGATTTGTTACAGGTTATATGGTGAAGTTAGGAGAATCTTTGATTTCTTGGAAATCTAAGAAACAAACCACCATCTCCAGAAGTTCAGCTAGGGCAAAGTACAGGAGTTTAGCTTCTGTGGTTGTGGAGATCGTGTGGCTTGTTGGTTTATTCAAAGAGTTAGGTGTGGAGGTACAGTTGCCTGTTCCAGTTCATTGTGATAGCAAGTCTGCTATCCAGATTGCTGCCAATCCCGTGTTTCACGAACGTACTGAGCACATCGATATTGACTGTCATTTTATTCGCGAGAAGATTCAACTTGGTTTGATTCATCCAGTTTATGTGTCTACTACAGAGCAGCAGGCTGATATATTGACAAAAGGCTTGACTTTCCTGCAACATCACTACTTGCTTTCCAAGCTAGGAATGAAGGATTTCTTCATACCTCCTAGCTTGAGGAGGGAGGGTGTAAATGATACTAATAGTTAACCATTGTTTAGTTAACTTAAGTTAGTTAGTTTAAACCATAGTTAGTAGTTAGTTGGATATTAGTTGTATAAAGATAGTGAGACCACTTTATAATAGTTAGTCGTCATTTTAACAGAATTAGATTTCTTCTGCTCCATTGCTTTCTTCTCCCTTTCTCTTCTACAGTGGCAACCGCTGCTTCTTCTCAATCCCACTAAATTGAGCAAAGTTTACAAGTGTTAGCTCTTCTTAGAAATTTCCATAGGTACTGTACCATGTGTTTCTTTCTTTAATTTATGTATTTTAGATTTAGCATATTATGAGGAATAATAAAGGTCAACATTGTTCAATACCTGTAGTATGCCGAATTTCTGAGACAGATAATTGGAATCCTAATACTATCCAAAGATTTATCATATTAAAGAAATTCTACAGTGTGAAAGACTATAATCTTTTATATCGTTTTTATTAATGACACAACTATTAGTTAAATATTTAATAGGGGACAAAAATCCAAATAATATTTTCGATATTTATGTCGAAAAGTGAGATTTTTTTAATAAAATAGGACCTACTCCCACCGTTCACTTTAATTGTCCACTTTAACTTTACACTCCGTTTAAGAAAAAATAAATGAAATATTTCTTTTATAATTTTACCCATAATAATAATAATAGTATTTTAAAAAATCTTGAAAAATGATTTGGGAAATGGGTAGTTAATGATAAGGGTAAAACAGAAAGATAAATAAAAAAAAATAAAAAGATTGTCTTTTTTTTTATTTAGTATAGTGGACAAGTAAAAGTAAAAATATACTTTTAGTATAGTTAACAAGTAAAAGTAAACGAAGAGAGTACATATTATATTATGGTACTTGGCCAAGATGAAAAAATATTTTTGAGCAGCAGCAGAATCAATTTTTTTACTTTTGAGAAGAAACTACAATTTCTAACTTCTTCCAAAAAGCATAAGCAAAAGTAGAAAATTAATTTGTTCAAGATAAAAAACTTAAAATAAATTTATATTTTTCAAATTATCCCTCAGTAATTTAATAAGTTTCACTTTATTTTCCTTTCTTTTTTGTTTCTACTATATCTTTTTTCTATTTTGTTATTTTAATCATATTTTTATTTTCTTTCCTCTATTCCTAAGAGTAGATTTTAAATTTATGGAATAATGTATTTTGATATATTCAAATTGTCATATAAATAATAAGTAATACCAAATATTCCATATTATTGCTTTAAAATAATTATCATTTATATTGATTGGGATTTTTAATTTATATTTTTACTTTACGTTTGATATTTTAAATGAATTATTTTATGATATATATTTAATTTTTATAAATAATACTAATTGCAAAGTAAACATATACTATTCTTTTTCGTAATTTATGTTTAAAAGTACTTTTTGAAAAGATTGATAAAACACAATGAGCTAGCAAAAAGCAATACTCAAATAAATTGGCCAAATACAAACTGTTATTTTGGAAAAGTACTTTTTCAAAAGTACTTATGAACAAAAATACTTTATAAATAAACAGTTTTTGGCAGTTTGGCTAAACATGTTCTTATATTGATCGTCCTTCATGTGTGAATTTATTCGACAATTTTGATAGCAAGGATTATGTATCATATGTGTGACAACTAATTTATTTAGGTGCAAACATTTGTCCTTATTGGTAAAGTTTACATACATAAATCTATCGTACTAATGTTATGTTGTAGTATTATCAAACATGTATACGATAGATCCACATTGATTATTCAAAAAAATTATATTATATTCTTTTATTTGTAATTATTTAGTCAAAAATTTATCTTAAAAATATTAATATTATTATAAAACTATGTATTACATGACTCAACATATACGTGTCGAAAAACTAGTATACTTAAATACACAAAACCCCAACAGGCTATTCCAAAAATACGTTAAATCTTAAGCTATTAAGATGTGACTTTTCAATAATAACGTACAAATCCATACTAGTGTGCATTCAATTGTCTGATTTGTTTTGCAAATAAATTAATTTGCTGTTACAAATATATTCAAAATAAGTACTATAATAAAGATTCATTAATATAATATTAAGAAAAAAGAATCTAGACATAGATTTGGAATATTTTTTTTAAGATATCAAAATATTTTTTCTATCAATCCCCCACATATCTAAAAAAAAAGAATATTAAAAATATAGTGAAATAAAAAAATTTGGTGGGTTTTCACAAATAAGCATAAGCATCGAATCTGATGTCTCTTGGACTATGAACCAAACCTAGATAAACTAAGATTAAACTTAAAGAACAATCGGTGAAGTTTAGAACTTTTATGAACCAAGAATTCTTTTGTAAGTTTAGTGTCTTATCTATCACATTATACCCCCAAATACTTTGTTGTTTATCACGATTTTGCGCCAATAGGTCTTGCATGCATGCGCCTGTTTTTCATTAGTACTCTAGAAGTTTTTTTTTTCGTAAATTTCATATGAGCGGCCCCACTCCACACTCATATATATCCATCCATCAAGTATATTATGCGGCGGAATACACCACCTATAAAAGGCTATTGGATTAAGAGTTTAATAATTCAGTCTCCCATTTCTTGCAATCTTGCACTATATACACACATCATAGGAAAGGACAAAATTTAATAGTGCATATTTAATCAGCTAATGGCTTGTTATTACCCATATGAACCTACTTCATGGGATCTCCAATCACATAGGTTGGGTTACCATCATTGTTAATATGACTCAAATTGACAATAGTCATGTTCCCCTCGATGTTTCAGATACTGATTTTCTTCCCAAAGATTTAGTCAAAAGGATTGGCCAAATTCACTTATGACTTCACATAATCTATAAAAATAATTCCATCTTTCAACGGTTGTTTTATCACATTATGTCTCAATCGGATATGTCTACTCTTCCCATTAAAGGATTTATTTTTAGCAATGACTATTACAGCTTGGCAATCACAATGGATCGACATAGAAAGTATCGTTTTATTCCTAGTGGTATGACGACCCGGCCCGTTGTCACGTGAGTTACCACCCCGTTTCCCCCATATTATGTTGCTCTATATTTCAATGTCAGTATTTGAGTTGATCGGATAGAATTGAATTGGTTTTAATTGGGAATGAGGCACTTAGCCTCTTAGAAGAAAACTTATTTTGGAAAAGCAACCGGAAGTTAACTATATAGTTAGAAGGCTCGGATGAGAATTCCGGTAATTTGGTTAGCTTAGGGGGATGATTTGTAACGTAGGAGTGCTATCGGAATTGATTTTGGAGACTCGGTGTAGAATTAGGCTAGAATTGGCGAAGTTTGAATTTTGGCTAATTCTAGTTGATAGGTGAGATTTTGATTCGAGGGTCGGAATGGAATTTCGAGAGTTGCAGTAGCTTCGTTAGGTGATTTTGGATATGTCTGCAAATTTTCAGTTCATTCGGACATCGTTTGGTTGGGCTTTTGATCGAAAATATATTTCGGAAGTTCTTGAAGAACTTAGGCTTTGATTATGATTTTGATGTTAACGATAGTATTTTGATGGTTCGAGCAACTTTGAATAAGGTTTTAGGATGTGTTGGTACTTTTGGTTGAGGTCCCGGGGGCCTCGGGGTGATTTCGGATGGTTAAACGGGAATTTTGGAAGCTTACAGCAGGTCTGATCTTTTTGGCTTCTGGTATTTTCGCATCTGCGGAAAAGGAGCCGCAGGAGCGGTTCCGCAGATGCGGCTATGGGGTCACATAAGCGGTCCTGGAGGGGCCTGGCATATTCCGCATAAGCGGAATCCTTTCCGCAAAAGCGGGCACCGCAGGTGCGGTATTCGACCGCAGAAGCGGTCATGAGAGTATTGTGGAGACCGCATAAGCGGTCATCTTGATCGCAGGAGCGGCAACCGCATAAGCGGTTTAAGACCGCAGAAGCGGTCCCAGGGTTTTTAAGTGAGACCACATAAGCGGTCATTTTGGTTGCGTGTGCGGGACCGCAGGTGCGGTAATTTGACCGCATAAGCGGAAAACGGCCTGGAGATATAGTGAACAGTGTTCACGAATTGGGAAAAGAAGGAAAACATTTTGGGACTTCGACTTAGGCGGCTCTTGGGCGGTTTTTGAGAGAAATCAAAGGGGTTTCATCAGGTATGAATCATTTGACTCGGATGATGTTTTTATAATGTAAAATCATGGATTAAACACTGAATTTCAAGGAATTAAAGGGTAAAAATGGAGGTTAGGGCTTGAAACCTAAGAGAGTTTAAATTGACGATTCGAGGGGTCAAATGGACTTCGATTCTTGTGTATTTGGCATGTACGGACTCGTGGTGAGACGAGAAATCCGGTGATGTGAATTTTGTAATTTTTCGAAAAGTGGGCCCGGGGCTCGGGTTTTGCCAACTTCGTATTTTTGGGTGTTTTTCGATTGTTTTCGATTGGGTATTGCTCCCTTAGTATATGGTAATGCATTCGCTCTGATTTTGGTTAGATTCGACGCGCGTGGATGCCGAATTGAGGGGCAAAGTCATCACGAGCTAGAGATTTTACCGGTTCGAGGTGAGTAATACTTGTAAATGATATCCTGAGGGTTTGAAACCCCG
>MU697076.1:60810-81264 GCA_026770625.1 Nicotiana glauca | reverse complement strand
AAAACAGTGTAAATCACACGGACTGAGTTCAAATCATAATTCAAATAGTGAGGGGAAATAGTGATGATAGTTCATAAAGAGTTCAAACAATCGGCAATAAGCCCCAAGTATGGCAATGAGCCCAAACTATAATGATAACATCAAAATTATTTGCAAATACGCGGTAAAAAAACAAACAACCGGGACGGACCAAGTCAGGATCCCCAACGGTGCTCTACCCCACGCTCAGGTCCAGCGTGCAAGTCACCTCAATACAGTACTAAGATGTGTAAATCCGGGGTTTCAAACCCTCAAGATATCATTCCCAAGTATTACTCACCTCGAACCGGTGGAATTCCTCGCTCGCGATGCCTTTGCCCCTCAAATTGGCCTCCACGCGCGTCGAATCTAACCAAAACTATAGCGAATACATTATAATATGCAAATGGGACATTACCCAATCGAAAACATTCGAAAAATATCGAAATTCACAAAATTAGCAAAACCCGAGCCCCCGGCCCACGTCTCAAAAAAATTTCAAAACTTACATTACCGGATTTCTCGTCTCGCCATGAGTCCGTACATACCAAGAACTCCCAAATCCGAGCTTAAATGACCTATCAAATCCCAATTTGAAGTATCAAATTTTTAAGCCCTAGTTTTTACCATTTTAGCTAAATTTCCATGATTTCATAGATGGATTTCACAATAAAACGAGTTTTGAGTCCAAGAAACTTACCTCCAATCGTTTCTCTTTGAATCCCTCTTCAATTCGCTCTCCCAAGCTCTAATTTTCGCTCAACAATGGAGGAAAATAGCATAGGCTCGCGGATGAAATATTATTAAAACCTTTCTGCCCAGACACTTAACTCTATGTAATCGCATATATCCCATTGCGATCGCATAACACAAAAACTGAACTCCCAGAATTTACCTTATGCGAACGCATCATATACTTCGCGAACGTACAGACCTACCAAAATATACTATGTGATCGCATACGCTCCCACGCGATCGCATAGAACAAACTCCTACAAAATTTCTCGGGCTAAAATTACACTGTGCGATCGCATAACACACATTGCGATCGCATATAACAACCAATCACCCCTCAGAATTCTTTCTATGTGATCGCATAACACTCTCTGCGATCGCATAGAGCAAATATGCTCTGCAATTTTCTGCTGCAATAATGAACTCCAAACCTCCCGATAGCCATCCGAAATCACCCCAAGGCCCTCGGGACCTCAACCAAAAGCACATATATGTTCTATTACCTCATTCAAACTTGCTCGGATCATCAGAACGCCATCGTTAACATCAAAATCCTCAATTCTCATCAAATCAAAGCCTAAGTTTTCTTTAAACTTCCAAAACTCACATTCGATCAAAAACCTGCCCAAACAACGTCCGAATGACCTGAAAATTTGCAAACATATCCAAAATCACCTGACAAAGCTACTGCAACTCTCGGAATTCCATTCCGACCCTCGGATCAAAATCTTACCTACCAACCGTAATTCGCCAAAATTCCAACTTCGCCAATATAGGCTAACTTCTTCATCGGACCTCCAAAATTACTTCCGATTGCGCTCCTAAGCCTCAAATCATCTTCCGGAGCTAACCGAACCATCGGAATTCAATTCCAAGACCTCTAACTCATAAGTCAACATCCGGTTGACTTTTCCAACCTAAGTCTTCTTAAAAGAGACTAAGTGTCTCATTTTCAACCAAACTCTATCCGAATTACTTCAAATCCACCAAACACATGTAGTGAAACATATAGAGGCATAAAACGGGGCAAATGGGGTGGAAATACCTGAGAAGACGAGTCGGGTCGTTATATCCTCCCCAACTTAAACAAACGCTCGTCCTCGAGCGTACCCAGAGGTGTACTAGAAGCCAACCAAGGACTAAACAACCTCAGCAGGCATATACCCGGGGTGATCCCACGTAACCCTAACTCACATAGGCACCGACAACGCAACATAGCTGAAATTTCACAATCCATCTAGTCCATAAATCATAGAACTACATTTCGCCTTCTGAAATCTTACACAAGATCAGAACTTCATATTTTTACTCAGAATAACCCAAACCAACTGTAATGACCCATACCTGCAACCTCGGCTGCAATCACATGATATACCACATAACTCGAACACATGCAGCGATAACTTCTATTCACAACAGCTGCCCACGACAACCAAATATCGATAGAAAATCTCTTGTTAGATACAATCTTAGTTAAATACCTTCATATACTGCCAACGGTAAATAAAACACGTGATAAACGTATCCATTCCTCACACCACCCATACATAAAGCTATTTCACTGTTGACTAATGCCACAACAGACTTTTGAGCCAAACCTTGATATGAACTCTCCAATCAACCTAAATCACATCTGTTCGCATTCATTTATGACTCCAACAATCATCTCGAATCCCACACATCACTCTGGTGACATGACACCTCAACACCGGCCTAAGCCACAACGTGCACAACACAGGCACCAATAAGAAGCATTCTAAACACACTCAAATCATGACAACTGACTCAAACGAAAGAGCTATAGCTCAAACTCAACAGTACCATTACAACACAAAACTGAGATCTCGTCTCACATCATAGAAATAGAGTACCTGAACCCTCCTCGAAAGGTCCCAACTTCACGTGGCCTGGCCACAACGCGCGATCCCATCCAAACGCTGTTACAGAGGAAGCACCTCAAGTCACCATGCTCAAAACAGACAGCCACGCACAGATTGATGTCTGGAACCAAGCAATCCATCACACCCATGGTGAAACAATTAATATACACTATTCTATCCTGAAAGGACACAACCGATGCGCTATCCGCCGAGCAACACCCAATAAGAACTTTCCTCAGAAACCAGGAAGTAAGACATACATAACAAAATATAGAAAAACTATTCTCAACATCTCACTGTTGCGGCGTGCAACCCGATCCGGATAACATACCCGAGGCGGCGTGCCACCCGATCCATACAAATATCTCACATAGGAGATGCACATCGAGTCAAATTTGCTCATTACAATAAACACATATAGTCTCATGCCCGGCCATAAGAAACACATCCTAAAAAGTCTCTCAATACTGGAACTGAATCAACGGTACAACCTCTGCACTGACATCTGTCACTAAGGCCCAACTAACAAGCAATACTTGACGGTCGTCCGCTGGTCTTTGAAATACAATTACCCTGCTAGAACATAACTTGATGCACTCTGCCACGCAACCTGTAGCATTTTCCGACATAGCCCATAACACATTAGTCTAGTCAACCTGACATTGGGATAACCAGTCTGCAATATAATATCATAACCCAAATTGAACATACCAAGCAAAGAAAGATCCACTCGGACCTCCAATTTCCATAACCGCAATTCCACCAAATATTATCAGTTTTAATTACCTTGCCCCCTTTTCTGAACATAAACCCCCGCTAAATCACTAGCATAGCAATACCATCTTCCTTAATCATCTGAAGATCGACTCTTAAATCACCTGCAACTGCCCGTGCTGCTTATGAATTTAATGACTCCCCATTATGACTGAACCAAAACCTTGAACACGCAAATCTCAATTCTCCATATCATAACACATAGACCATACCACACTAGGATAACATGAGGACTTCTATCTCTCTCCTGCGCCGCAGACATCGACGCACTCAACTAGTCAAGAACTTTCATGATCCCATATAGGAGAAAAATTATTACACACTCCATGCTTCGCATACCCATAGGAAATATACTCATTTTCAAACCACGGTAAAACACATCAAGAACTCTTTCTCCCAATTCCATTGTACAAGCTAAACTGTCAGGACTGAATCCTTCTACCCAAACCAAGTTAAGCAAATTGCCAGCACTTTAAAACTTTGCTGCACAATACCTGTAAGGCTCATTACCTCGAACACATACAATAATTAATCATATCCTTATCATACCGATTCGGTTCATTATCAAGCTATCCCATTTATCCAATTTCCTTCCCGATTCATCTTTAATTTGATCTTCTCCCTCGCTGTAGCACCACAATACCTCAACCCAGGTTACCACACGAAACTCGCACATAAAACCACACTGTCTAAGACCCATAGGCCACTAAATACCCTCTCAAATGTTTCCCAGAAATACCACATTCCAGAATGCTTTACTTTGAAGAACTTCCTGCGATTCTGAATTCGTTTACCATTACCTTCCAAATGCGGATATTTAAAATCCCATGATTAACACAAAGTACCACAAGTCCTGATCTTTTCTAATGAAAGCACAGTCTCTAGCCACATACACAAACTTAAGACACCTGATTGTTACATGCAAAATCTTGAACATAGTAAAACCATTCTCGAGAGTCATTCACTCTTATTCAGCTATAATTTACCTGCCCTAAATTAACGGAACCACTCGTGCCTTATTAGTATTCTAACACCACAAAACATGATTTCCTACAAATACAAACAACCATCTTTCTTCTCTATACACTGAGCATTCTTTATCTACAACAGCTCAAAACATTCTAGTATTTTCTCACATCTACGAATCACTATATATACTTTATCAAAATTTTTCCTTCACACGCGCCATTCTCGGCTCAATTCTGCGACCAGAACTGATCCGCCAACATACCTTGAGACAGAACCATCATAGCACCTAATAGTGCAATCAGCTAATCAATAGCAACCTTCCCAACTTGGCTCGAAGCCATATACCAAGGCACTCTTAACAACTCACAACACGTTTACTTTAATGATGCCACAATGTAACAATGAGACCAAACTCAAATCATTTACAAGTTTTGTGAATACACAGATCATCTAGCACTGACATTCTCTGCAAACCTCGCATTCATTTCCACAGCAGTTGAGTCCACCTTCTTAAGCGTTCCAAATTCTCAAATTACAACACATACCATTCAATTACACATGAGATATTTTAACGTACACATAAGGATCATACCGCTCAAAACACTCCGCAGGAGATAACTCACCTGCTTCTCCTCATTTCAATATTTCTACATATCTTCCACCATCATATACGTAATACACAGCCATTTAGTCTTTCTGAGTCTATACTCATACTGCCACATGAAAGGTACTTTACTTTCCAACTAAGAGACATGAAAATATTCTTCATGCGCCCATAACTTGGACTACACATTAAAGCATAATAGGAATCAAACACTCGACAACTCATCTATTATCCAGCAGACTCTTTCGTCACTACCAAGATCACATAGATACATTACATAGTACCAACATACTCATTACGTAGCTATCCAGCAATCATTCCCACAATTAGGGACAATACTGAACGTATAAGTTCATAACACCAGCTCACAAAATCAGCACCTCGGTGCTTAAGACATAGGCAAAGATCCGACCTTAAGTCCTCCTGACTGGCCCAACATGAACTCACGGAGATTACATCCCGCCCCTCTATCGGGGAATCACAAGCCATCAAGGCACATATACTAGTGAGCGCTCGCGTGCGCATACAAACGTGTGGAAGAATTTCAAGAAATATATCTCAAGCTGAATCAAGTCCGCACGATAAGAATTCCAAGAAAGTGAAGTTTTCCTAAAGGTTCTGCAGCCTCTCGAGGATAAATACAGACGTCTCCGTACCGATCCGCGAGACTCTACTAACCCTGCTCGTGACTCGTGAGACCTAGTAACCTAGGCTCTAATAACAACTTGTCACGACCCAATTACTAAACCCGGTCGTGATGGCACCTCTCGTGAAGACAAGGCCAGCCAGACCATCTCAGAACACCACTTAAAGCAGTTAATCTGTTATATAGCAGTTCGAATATGAATTTATGATACTAATCAATATGAATACAGCCCAATACAGCCTGACCAGGGTGTCATAAGTCACGAGCATCTATGAGGATCCATATTACAATTTAAAAATATATAATACATAGAGTAAAATTCTGGAAAACAAGAAGGAGAAGAATATCGGTGCCGCGAACGCCGGCGGTCACCTTGCTTAGCTCCGATAGCAATACCTTCAATCCGCTACAACTCGCTACCGGGTGAAACAGTACCTACAACTGCACGCGAAGTGTAGGGAGTAAAGTGAGTACTTCAAACTCAGTAGTAATAAGAGAAAATAATAGCTGAGCGATAAGAAAACACGTATGGGCACACCAAAATGCTATAAAAGACACGTACAACCCTCTAAGAAAGATAGTAAAGCCATAACATCGAGAAAATACTTTAGAAAACCTCAAGCTCACTTAAAAATCTCTTTTAAAAGTATGTCTTTTCAACAGTTGCAAAATAAGTTTCAACAAGTAGGAAACAGTCAGAAATCTGCCCCTTGGCTCAGTATCAACCTCTCAGTGCAGTATTAGCCCCGCGGGCTCACTCTCAACTCACTAAGTACAACCTCAGCCATCTCGGGCTCAGCACTCTTAACTCACCAAGCACAATATCAGCCCCTCGGGCTCAGCACTCCATAACAAGTAACACCAGAGTATCTCGTCAACAAGGGAAGTAATAATATGTATACCAATGATAAATGAGTGCTAAATGTCATGCCACATAGTGCAAACAGGAATGGGTGCATGAATGCAATACAATGCATATGACCGCTACGGTGCGTAGTCCGATCCATGGATACCCTGCACTCACTGGGGTGTGTACAGACTCCGGAGGGGCTCCTACAATCCAAGCGCTATAATACTGCGACGTGCAGTCCGATCCACATAACATATCACTGCAGCATGCAGTCCGATCCATATAATATATTACGGCGGCGTGCAGTCCGATCCATGTAATGTACTACTACGGCGTGCAGTCCGATCCATGCAATATGCTACTGCGGCGTGCAGTCCGATCCATGCATGTATATGCATATGCACACATAACACTCGAAGCCTGAAAGCCTCCTCACATCACTCCTCATGCCCTCACATATGGCCCTCGGCCTCAATCAGTCCAAAAATAGTCAAAAAGCTCCTCGAGCATCAGTAAAACAATACTACTCAGCTCAAATGATTGTTTAAATATCGTTTAAAACTTCAAGTTTGAGTAAAATATAGCTGAGTTCATAAAACAATATAAATCTCACGGATTGAGTTCAAATCATAATTCAAATAGTGAGGGAAAACAGTGATAATAGTTCATAAAGAGTTCAAACAATCGGCAATAAGCCCCAAGTATGGCAATGAACCCAAATTATAGTGATAAAAACAAAATTGTTTGCAAATACGCGGTAAAAAAACCAACAACCGGGACGGACCAAGTCACGATCCCCAACGGTGCTCTACCCCACGCTCAGGTCCAGCGTGCAAGTCACCTCAATACAGCACTAAGATGTGCAAATTCGGGGTTTCAAACCCTCAGGATATCATTTCCAAGTATTACTCAGCTCGAACCGGTGGAATTCCTTGCTCGCGACGCCTTTGCCCCTCAAATTGGCCTCCACACGCGTCGAATCTAACCAAAACCAGAGCGAATATATTATAATATGCAAATGGGACATTACCCAATCGAAAACAATCGAAAAATATCTAAATTCACAAAATTAGCAAAACCCGAGTCCCCGGCCCACGTCTCGAAAATTTTTGAAACATACATTACCGGTTTCCTCATCTCGCCACGAGTCCGTACATACCAAGAACTCCCAAATCCGAGCTTAAATAACCTATCAAATCCCAATTTGAATTATCAAATTTCCAAGCCCTAGTTTTTACCATTTTAGCTAAATTTCTATGATTTCATAGATGGATTTCACAATAAAACGAGTTTTGAGTCCAAGAAACTTACCCCTAATCGTTTCTCTTTGAATCCCTCTTCAATTCGCTCTCCCAAGCTCCAATTTTCGCTCAATAATGGAGGAAAATAGCACAGGCTCATGGATGAAATATTATTAAAACCTTTCTACCCAGACGCTTAACTCTATGCGATCGCATACATCCCATTGCGATCGCATAGCACAAAAATTGAACTCCCAGAATTTACCTTATGCGAACGCATCATATACATCGCGAATGCTCAAACTTTCCAAAATATACTATGCGATCGCATACTCTCCCACGCGATCGCATATAACAAACTCCTACAAAAATTCTAGGGCCAAAATTACAGTGTGCGATCGTATAACACACATTGCGATCGCATATAACAACTAATCACCCCTCAGAATTCCTTCTATGCGATCGCATAACACTCTCTGCGATCGCATAGAGCAAATATGCTCTGCAATTTTCTACTGCTATAATGAACTCCAAACCTCCCGATAGCCATCCGAAATCACCCCGATGACCTCAGGACCTCAACCAAAAGCACAGATATATTATATTACCTCATTTAAATTACTCGGATCTTCAGAACGCCATTGCTAACATCAAAATCCTCAATTCTCATCAAATCAAAGCCTAAGTTTTCTTTAAACTTCCGAAACTCACATTCGATCAAAAACCCGCACAAACGACGTCCGAATGACCTGAAAATTCTTAGACATATCCAAAATCACCTGACGAAGCTACCGCAACTCTCGAAATTCCATTCCGACCCTCAGATCATAATCTCACCTATCAACCGAAATTCGCCAAAATTCCAACTTCGCCAATATAGGCTAACTTCTTCACCGGACCTCCAAAATTACTTTCGATTGCGCTCCTAAGCCTCAAATCATATTCCAAAGCTAACCAAACCATCAGAATTCAATTCCGATCCCTATAACTCATAAGTCAATATCCGATTGACCTTTCCAACCTAAGTCTTCTTAAAAGAGACTAAATGTCTTATTTCCAACCAAACTCTATCCGAATTACTTCAAATCCACCAAACACATGTAGTGAAACATATAGAGGCATAAAACAGGGAAAATGGGGTAGAAATACCTGAGACGACGGGTCGGTTCGTTACAGGGTCCAAGCATATCTAGAGAGTATGGGTATTACAATTGGCTCAAACAACAAATCAATTTGTGATGAGCAGGTAAATAACTTTATGCTCATTCACAAACGTTTTCACTTAATGTTAGTATTGCTATTTATTTTTCTTTTAATTATAATAATCTTCCTCTTTGCGATAGGTTTCCGATAACTCACTTGAAGATCGCCAACAATCATTTTCACGAGTTTCAGTTGTTCACAAGAATAAGGTGAGTTTTAGATCAAAGTTGCGAGTTAATTGTCCAGGTATTATGATCTCATTTTTGAGCAAAATATGTGGGAGTGTTTTGATAAAAGTGATGAAAATGGGAGTTAATGCTAAAATAAGATCAGTGATTAGGCTTCTTTCATGCGCCTCATCGACTACGATGCATGAAATCTTGGACAAATTCTTGTCACCCATATAGTGTTGCAGTAGGCAGTGATCTGTCATAAAAATTATCTTTGAATCAAACTGTTGACAAGATGAATATGATGGATTGCATGTAACTGAATTATCATCATAACACCCCTGGCTTTCCTCTCTAACCCTCCTTGCTAAAGAGTTGGCAGCAAGTTTCCGAGGCTGAGTGCAAATCATAGAACCATTTCCAGCTATTCCTGAATCAGCAAGGAACTGCACTAATTGTGTACTCTTTCCTGATCCAGTCTCTCCAACCAAAACCGTCGCCTAGAACATAACCATAAAAAAAATAACGCAACGCATCACGCCCAAAAATAAAAACCAAAGCCACCAAAAATAAAAAATCATCTCATTCAGATCACCCCATGATCCTTCTGTTTGTATGCATCTTAGGTGATCGGAATAAAATGGCAGCCAGGTAAGGGTCCGTCCCTTTCCCGGATGCTGCGCATAGCGGTATTTTAGTGCACCGGGCTATGCGATTTGTTATCTATTCATGGTCTATCTTGTACTAGTAAGATTACGTTTGTGTCAATTTTTTGAATGCTAGCTTGCAGAATGCTTAAGTTGTTAAGTTTCTAACTTTGAATGGATTATTAAAAGATCAAAACTTAACTAAAAGTCTTAATCATAGCTACTTTATTTTAATTTATGTTCACTTGTCTGTTAGTATTTTAGAATTGATGGGTCTGTATTGGATGATATCTTTGTGATTTGTGAATAGTAGAGCTTACAATTCAAAAGAACTTTTACAATGCTGTCAGAGAAGGAAATTTAGTATAAAAGTGCTATTATACGCTTCCAGTGATGCCTCTAGACTTTTGCTTATAATTCAAAGTTCTTATGTTGTTTTTGTAGAAGTTGCTGCATTTTGGGGATACATAAACTTTGTCTTGTTGATTATATCTTGTACTCTACACTCAGTTTTGAATTCTATAAAGTATCAAAGTAACTTTTCTAGTTTTTTTTTTCTCAAGTTAACAAAGTTAAGAAGACCGAAACTGATAAACTTGAGACGAAAAAAAAATTGGGTATGTTAGGAAAACATGCAAGACACTTCAATTTTTTTAGTTTTTTAACGTAGTTATAATTCTATTTTATGTGATTCTTTTGCAGAGCTTCTGAAGAATATAAGATCAATTAGTGAAAAGGAATGGACTTGTGGAAAGATGGATCCATAAAGTCTTGTTGCAGAATTTATTCTAGAAGTTAAAATTACTTTATCTTTTATGTTTTAGTTAGAGTTAATTTTATTTAAGATATAACAGGTCATTTATTTGAATGTCTAGCTTCTAAGGAGAACCTCTATTATCTCAGTACTTGTTCTTCGAATACAACGTCTAAAGACTTTTTCTATTTCATATTTGTTACAATATTGTGTATAAAGGTTGATGTTTATGAATGTACAAATTAAATATATATTTGAGTAATGACGATGATGTAAATATAAAGTTATTATTCATATTATAGAAACTTTGATATGGAATTTTAATGTGATATTTCACAAGCTTTTAAAAAATTCACCAATTTACTTGACATTCGCTTAAATGTCATAAACTTTTGTTAGAATTTACCAAAATGTCACAAATTATAATGTAATTTTTTTTTAAAAGCATTAAATAAATGTCGTAATTTATTTACCAATATTATTTTAAATGTCACCAATTTATGTGACCTTTCAAAAAATATCATAAAATAAATATCGTAAATTTCTTACCGATATTTATCTAAATGTCGGAAAATTCCCGACCCCAAAATTTATGACATTTGATACAAATGTAAATTAAATATCGGTAAATGAATTTGCAATATTTAAGCAGCATTATATGACATTTATTTAATGTCATCGTATCCTTACTTTTTTGTAGTGTATATTAATTGATAATATAGTAATAATAATAACAATCTAGTATGAAAGTGCTCACATGTTAAAATTAACTGATACAGTAGAGAGAAAAAATGATGTTATCAATAGTATTCTGGTTCGAAAGATGTTTAACAGAAATACAAACGAAAAGAGATGAAGCAGAATGTTAAATTCGATCCCACAAATTTCTTGTGTCTCCTTAAGTAATTATAACCCTCCCACAGTTGCCAAGGATTATGGGTTACTTCCTCCCAGGATAGAACGGAAAAACATGTATGTGATAGTGGTAATACAAATCACAGAATTCCAACGAACTCAAAGATACGATGCAAATCACACGACTTACTGTTTTGTTCCGATGAAAACGATGCAGTGATTCAGTTAGGAAGAAGGAGAGTTTTTGAGAGTAATGTTTGTAAAAAGAATTGAGTACCGAAATGAGGCAAAGCCTCTGGAATTTATAGGTCAATGATTCTGCCTAAACAGGTGCGAACAGACCTATTCAGAAATGGAGTTAGGGCATGTCTATTAACAGACACGGTTGTTGGAAAGAAGAACGTTGGGTTCTTTGTCTATTACCAGACACGACTGTTGAACAGAACAATGTTAACTTCTTTTTAATTCAAAAAAAATAATATGAGGAAACTTTCAATTATTAAAAATAATTAATTAAGATAAGGTCCAAAAATTAATCTTATCGATCGATCATTTGATCAAATCCAAATCCAAAGCCAAAGCCGAGCCGAGCGACGGCGACGGCGCGAGGGGTTTCCCTTCTTCTCAACCTTTTGAGAGGTAGAGAATGTGTTTCTCAATATAAACACATATTGGATGGTTTTCCCATCCAATGTGGGACAATCCACTTTGCAAGACTTAATGAATTTGAATTTTTTATTTTCCTCCAAAAATTATTTCCTCCATTTCCTTTCACTCCACTTAATTTAAGAAAATGCATGTCTTTAAATTCCAACAATCCCCCACATGAATGGGGAATGGACTAAAAGAAGAAGATAAGCATAAAAACTGTGTGATTTGCAATTAAGGATTAGCTCCATTTGGATAAATAGATTTCCCTTTGAACTTTTCATAGTGAACTTTTATCGGATATACTCGGTCAATCGGTAGATTTGATATCTTTAAACCGTCGATCTTTGGTTTATACCTAGACAACATAAGTCACATAATTAACCCTTAAACGTCTTTGGTTCTCATTATTGTGTTCGTTATAGCCATGAATACCTCCTGGTTTCATAAGTGTATAGAGAATTTGGCCTTGCTTACTTCTTCTTGAAGCGGCTTACACTTCACATTTACATAGGTGATTTCTAAGCTGTAACCCTGGAGATTACATTTTCTGATAATTCCTATATCAAAGTTAGATAATCATTAAAAAGCTTTTACCGCTTTATCCTCTAGGTAGAGTTACCGTTATGATTGACTTTCCATCGGCCACAGACCTATTCCCTTCATTGTGAACTCAACTACCTATCTAGTAAGGCCTTTTGTAAGCGGATCCGACACATTTTCCTTTGACTTTATGAAGTCAATTGAAATGATTCCTCTAGAGATCAGTTATCTAACGATTTTATGTCTTCGTCTTATATGGCGACTCTTACTGTTATGCATAACATTCTTTGCCCTTCCTATAGATGATTGACTATCGCAGTGAATGCAAATAGGTGTTAGTGGTATGGGCCATAACGGAATATCTTCCAAAAAATTCCGAAGCCATTCAGCTTCTTCACCGGCTTTGCCTAAAGCTATGAACTCGGCCTCCATCGTTGAACGAGCTATACAAGTTTGTTTGGATGATTTCCAAGACACAGCTCCTCCTCCAAGAGTGAAAATGTATCCACTTGTGGATTTTTAGTCATGTGAGCCGGTTATCCAATTTGCATCACAATATCCTTCAACTATCACTGGGTATTTGTTGTATTGTAACGTATAATCTTGAGTATATTCTAGATATCCCAAGACATGTTTTATTGCCATCCAATGAGTTTGATCTGGATTATGCATGTACCGACTCAACTTACTGATATCACATGCTATATCGGATTGTGTGCAATTCATGATATACATTAAACATCCCAAAACCCGAGCATAATCCAGTTGAGACTTGCTCCCACCTTTGTTCTTCTTTAACCGAAGATTCACATCAATAGGAGTTTTTGAAACTCTAAAATTTAAGTGCTTGAATCTTTCAAGAACTTATTTGATATAATGAGATTGTGACAGTGCAAGACCTTGAGGAGTTCTATGGATTTTTATTCCCAAGATTACATCAGCAACTCCTAAGTCTTTCATATCAAAATTTCCTGCTTAACATATGCTTTGTGGCATTAATGTTAGCAATGTCATTACTCATTATCAACATATCGTCTACATATAGACAAACAATGACTATATGATTTGGATTGTCTTTGATGTAAACACATTTATCACACTCATTGATCTTAAAGCCATTTGACAACATTGTGTCATCAAATTTTGCATGCCATTGTTTAGGTTCTTGTTTTAGTCCATAAAGAGACTTAACAAGTTTACAAACTTTCTTTTCCTTTCCTGGAACCACAAACTCTTCAAGTTGTTCCATATAGATTTCTTCTTCTAAATCTCCATTTAAGAAAGTTGTTTTCATATCCATTTGATGTATTACAAGGCCATATACCACGACTAAAGCAATTAACATCCGAGTGGATGTAATTCCTGTTACCGGCGAGTATGTATCAAAGTAGTCAAGACCTTCCTTTTGTCTAAAGCCTTTGAATACAAGTCTTGCCTTATATTTGTTAATTGTGCCATCTACTTTTATCTTCCTTTTGAAAATCCATTTATAACCTAAAGGTTTATTTCTAGAAGGAAGATCAACTAACTCCTATGTATGGTTGTCCAAAATGGATCGTATCTCACTATTGACAGCTTCTTTCCAATATGGTGCTTTAGAAGAAGACATGGCCCCCTTAAATGTTTGAGGCTCATTTTCTAGTAGAAAGGTTAAGAAATCTGGACTAAATGATGTAGACTTCCTTTGAAGTTTGCTACGTCTTGGATTCTCCTCATTCTGCATCTCATCATTTGTTTCTTCCAGTGGACGTTTATTCCTTGGAATAGATGTCTCACCTTTATTTTTATATTGAAATATATGCTCAAAAAATTAAGCATTACTTGATTCCATTACTGTATTCACTTGAATTTCTGGATTTTCTGATTTGTGAACCCGAAAATGATATGCTTTACTATTTGTTGCATATCTTATAAATATACAATCCACAGTTTTGGGTCCTATTTTAACTCTTTTGGGTTTAGGAACTTGAACCTTTGCCAAGCAGCCCCACACTTTGAAATATTTCAAGTTAGGACTTCTTCCTTTCCATTTTTAATATGGTATGGATTGCGTTTTTCTATGGGAAATTTGATTAAGAATTCTGTTTGCTGTTAGAACAGCTTCCCCCCACAAGTTCTGTGGTAACCCAGAAGTTATCAACAAAGCATTCATCATCTCCTTAAGAGTTCTATTCTTTCTTTCTGCAATCCCGTTGGATTGTGGTGAGTAGGGGGATTGTGGTGAGTAGGGGGCAGTTGTTTGGTGAATGATACCATACTCCAAACATATTTCTTCAAATGGTGATTCATACTCACCTCCCCTATCACTTCTTATCATTTTTATTTTACTATTTAATTGAGTCTCAACTTCATTCTTATATTACTTAAATGCATCTATTACCTCATCCTTACTATTTAACAAGTATGCATAACAATATCTTGTACTATCATCAATAAAAGTTATAAAATATTTTTTCCACCGCGAGATGGTATTGACTTCATATCACAAATATCAGTGTGAATTAAGTCCAAAGAATTTGAATTCCTTTCAACTGACTTAAAAGGATGCTTAGCATACTTAGACTCCACACATATTTGACACTTTGTATTTTCACAATTAAACTTAGGCAATATTTCCAAATTGACCATTTTTTGCAATGTCTTGAAGTTAACATGACCGAAATGGGAATGCCATAAAGAATTAGACTCAAGCAAATAAGAAGAAGATTCAACTTTATTCATATCAATAGCTATTACATTCAATTTGAAAAGGCCCTCATTTCGGTAGCCTTTTCCTACATACAATTCATTCTTAGTTATTACAATTTTGTTTGAAACAAAAACACACTTAAACCCGTTTTTAACGAGAAGTGCAACACTAACTAAGTTCTTCCTAATTTCTGGAACATGGAATACATTACTTAAAGTAACTACTTTGCCAGACGTCATCTTCAAGAAAATCTTCCCATAGCATTCAATCTTCGCAGTTGCGGAGTTGCCCATGAAGATGGTCTCATCTCGACCTACAGAATCATAAGAAGTAAATAACCCTTTGTTAGCACAAATATGTCGTGTAGCTCCTGAATCAATCCACCATTCATGGGAATGCCATAAAGAATTAGACTCAAGCAAATAAGAAGAAGATTCAACTTTATTCATATCAATAGCTATTACATTCAGTTTGAAAAGGACCTCATTTAGGTAGCCTTTTCCTACATACAATTCATTCTTAGTTATTATAATTTTGTCTGAAACAAAAATGCACTTAAACCCATTTTTAACGATAAGTGCAACACTAACTAAGTTCTTTCTAATTTCTGGAACATGGAGTACATTACTTAAAGTAACTACCTTGCCAAATGTCATCTTCAAGAAAATCTTCCCATAGCCTTCAATCTTCGCAGTTGCGGAGGTTCCCATGAAGATGGTCTCGCCTGGACCTGCAGAATCATAAGAAGTAAATAACCCTTTGTTAGCACAAATATGTCGTGTAGCTCCTAAATCAATCCACCATTCCTTGGAGTTTCCTACCAAGTTACATTCAAAGAGCATAGCACACAAGTTTTCCACATCTTTGTTCTTTTCAACAATGTTTGCTTGTTGGGTTTTCTTATCCTTCTTTGGAGCACGACATTCTGCAATCTTGTTCCCATATTTCCCACAATTGTGGCAGTTGCCTTTGAACTTCTTCTTAGGCAGATTCTGCTTTGTCCTAGACGGCTTCTTCCTTTTCTTGCTATTAGTTGGTGCCTCTTCAACAATGTTTGCACCAGCAATAGAAGAACTTGTACGAGACTTCTTTTCGGCTGCTTTGTTATCTTCTTCTATCATTATGCGCACCACAAGATCTTCAAGTGTCATCTCCTTGCATTTGTGCTTTAGTTGATTTTTGAAGTTCTTCTACAATTAAGGCAATTTTCAATAAATGCCGCCACTTGAAAGGCTTCATTGATCACCAATCCCTCTGTAAGCATATCATGAACCATCACTTGCAACTCCTGAACTTGAGAGATTACAGACTTGCTGTCCACCATTTTAAAATCTAGAAACTTGGCAGCAATAAACTTCTTAAAACCAGCATCTTCAGTTTTGTACTTCTTCTCAATAGCGTATCACAACTCTTTCGAAGTTTTACAAACACTAAAGACATTGTACAAACTATCTTCTAAACCATTTAGAACATAATTTCTACAAAGGAAGTTAGAATGTTTCCAAGCCTCAGTTACCAGAAATTTCTCGTTGTCAGGAGTGCCTTCAGCTACAACAGGTTCGTCTTCATTGATAAACCTTTGCAGAATGAGGGTTGTCATATAGAAGAACATCTTATGCTGCCAACGTTTGAAATTAACCCCGGTAAATTTACTGGGTTTTTCAGCCTTCACAATTGTTAGTGCAGGGGCAACGTTTGGTGTAGCAGCCTGAGCAGAACCAATTTGTTATGTACTAGCGTTAGCAAAAACAGCATCACTCGTTCCATTCGTCATTTTTTTTTTGTGGAAAAATAACACAAACCAAAGTTAGCAATCTGGTGAAGTTTTTAATCTTCAAATCGACTAAAACAAAACAATTTTAAACAACACGATCGAAATTAGCAATTTGGTAAAGTTTTTAATCTTCAAACTGATTACTACAAACCAATTTTACTTGATGAAGTTCTTATCACTTCAAACCAAGTAAAATCAGAACACTGTTACTAAAACAGATTATAATTCCTTAAGCTTGTTATCAACAGTGTTCTGGTTCGAAAGATGTTTAACAGAAATATAAACGAAAAGAGATGAAGCAGAATGTTAAATTTGATCCCACAAATTTCGTGTGTCTCCTTAAGAAATTATAACCCTCCCACAGTTGCCAAGGATTATGGGTTACTTCCTCCCGAGATAGAACGAAAAAATATTTTTGTGATAGTGCAATACAAATCTCAGAATTCCAACGAACTCAAAGATACGCGGCAAATGAAACGACTTACTATTTTGTTTTGATGAAAACGATGCAGTAATTCAGTTAGGAAGAAGGAGAGTTTTTAGAGTAATGTTTGTAAAAAAAATTGAGTACCGAAATGAGGCAAAGCCTCTAGAATTTATAGGCCAATGATTCTACCTAAACAGGTGCGAACAGACTAATTCAGGAATGGAGTTAGGGCATGTCTATTAACAGACACAGCTGTTGGAAAGAAGAACGTTGGGTTCTTTGTCTGTTAACGGACACGACTGTTAAACAGAAGAACGTTAATTCTTTTTAATTCAAAAATAATATTAATAATAGGAGGAAACTTTCAATTAATTAAAAATAATTAATTAAGATTAGGTCCAAAAATTAATCTTATCGATCGATTGACCAAATCCAAATCCGAAGTCGAGCTGAGCGACGACAACGGCGCGAGTGGTTTCCCTTCTTCACAACCTTTTGAGAGGTAGAGAATGTGTTTCTCAATATAAACACATATTGGATGGTTTCCCATCCAATGTGGGACAATCCACTTTGCAAGACTTAATGAATTTGAATTTTTCATTTCCCTCCAAAAATTATGTTGCTCCATTTTCCTTTCACTCCACTTAATTTAAGACAAGCATGGCTTTAAAGTCCCACAAATTCCACACACACACATATATATATACTAGTGGGGGTAGCTCGGGCTTTGCCCGGCCCAACGGGAAAAAGGTTCTAACTGAAACAAAAGATTATTTCGGGTTTGGACTCCCTTACGAATGGAATGCAATTAATTTCATATATTACAAAGTTCTAGTCATATTCTACAATTACTCTCACAAAATATCTCAAAAAACTGAAGATGCAAGTTTTATCATCAGTCTTGGAAGTTGAATCAAGATTTTTGGTACTTGAATCAATAGACTTAAGCAATAGGGCAATTAGATTGTTATCATTTTTGCCCTGCATCACTATAGTAATGCGACATTTTCAAAATTATATTCCAATCTTTGAACTTATTATGAATCAAAGGTTTTGAAATAGGAAATCCAAACCTCTTGTTTAAACTTTAGTTTGATGGCATTATAAGTTTCCAGTGGTTAATGGCACCAGCATTTGCATGTCCAAGTGCTGAATCTTTAAGATGCATGTTAGCCAACTGAATTCTCTTTACATTCTATTTCTCTTGAACAAGAACGTTACCATACTCAGGGAGTTTCTCTATAGTCATTTTTAGAATAGCTGCAATTTCAGTTCTTGAAACTCATTACATTACCTCATCAGAAGTCTGTATCAAAACAAAAAATTATAATTGTACATCACTAATGTAATCGGTCAGAGGAACATACTGAAGAAGAAGTTATAACATTGAGTCAATTTTATCAATCAACAGGATATCCCCCTTAAATATTAGGCATGGATTGGAACTAATTAGCTTCAATTTTAGGGTGTATCTGTAATTACTTTGATTTTTTGAAACTAAAAGAAGTCTATCCAGATGTTTGGCAAGACCCATACCGTTTGAGATATTTTCTTGAGGCTAGAATATAATATTTAAGACTAGATTATGTAGTTTTCTATTTGTATATAACAATATATGTCATTGTCAACAAAGTATAATATAAAGAGTAAGATTACCTGTTTCACGAATTGTAGGGACATCACATATACTCTTCCCTTTTCTAAATTACCTCGCGATTCAGTCCCATGAGCTTCAAGGCTGGGAGCTGATAAACAATTGTTAACATGTTTAAAAGCGTACAGTGAAGGTTAAGTAGGTACAACACAAATCACGGAAGAGCACAAACTATTCATGTATTTCAGCTAATAGACACATTTAAGATAAATAACATATAGCATCATTACTGCGAAGAGATTGGGAATGAATGTTTTTAGAAGATTAAAATTGAAGAAAACTTTTATTTTTGATAGCCGACTGCTCTGCATCATGTCCATCACATGGGAAATAGGCCTTATATTGAAGAGGGAACATATGAGCCTTGACCAATGCATTTCAGGTTAGATTTTAGATCAATATATTCATATGATCCTTCATTGGTTTCTAATTAAAATTTTAACTTTATCAGTTGGACAAATCTATTTTTCACCATTGTTAAGCAATCTTAGGAGCTTTTGACGAGAAATTTAGAGGGTTTTGACTGGGAATCGATCGGAGGTAAGTCCCATGGCCTAGAAACACCCTTTAATTGAAGATTCATCCTTTAATTCTCTGAATTTGGGTAAATATTGAAGAAATTAGGGCTTGGTTTTTGGAATGTAAATTTAGAATTTGAAGGGGCATTTGAACTCCGATTTTGATGAATTTTATATGTACGGACTCGTGGCGAGACGAGGATTCCGGTGATGTAAATTTCGTAATTTTTCGAGAAGTGGGCCCGGGGCTCGGGTTTTGCTAGTTCAGAGATTTTTGATATTTTTCGATTGTTTTTGATTGGGCATTGTCCCCTTAGCATATTGTAATGCATTCGCTCTGATTTTGGTTAGCTTCAACGCGCGAAGAGGCCGAATTGAGGGGCAAAGGCATCGCGAACTAGAGATTTCACCGGTTCGAGGTGACTAATATTTGTAAATGATATCCTGAGGGTTTGAAACCCCGGAATTGCACATCATAGTGTTGTATTGAGGTGACTTGCACGCCTGATATGAGCGTGGGGTAGAGCACCATTGGGAATTGTGACTTGGTCCATCCCGGTTGTTGATTTTACCGTGTATTTGACTAAAAGTACTTGTATCATCATACTATGGGCTGACTGCCATGCTTGAACTTCGTGCCAACTATGTGAATCCTTCGAGGATTGATATTACTATTTTAGCATATCTTGCATATCATTTGGTTTCAGTCTAAGGTTTTAAATACTGTTTTGCAAACTCAGCCATGCTTCTAAGTTTTGAAAACTTAAATGACATTTTAAATGTATTTCGGGCTGGAAACTTCTATTTTGTAAATGCCCAAGGGGCTTACTATATTATTTTCTGGACTGATTATAA
>MU697076.1:4104-50255 GCA_026770625.1 Nicotiana glauca | reverse complement strand
GGGGGGGGGGGGGGGGGGGCTCGATAAAACACGCCAAGTTTAGGGGATTCTTTAGATATTCTGCCAAATAATAACAATCACTTGATGTTCAAAAAAGATATAAGAATTTAATATATCTTAACTAATGATATGAATATGGAAGAACAAAGAGATTGACACATTTCATTAACACTTGATGAGAAAGTGATCATGCAACCCATTATTTAAGGTTAATAAATATGAAGCACTTTATGTACTATTAAATACTATATGCCGCAAGATAATCCTAAATATTTCTATACATTTTTGAAAGAAAATTCTATATAAAATCTTAAAAGCATATATAAAAATTATATATTTATATGTCGGTTTAGTTCGAATTTTACTTCTCAATACCAAATTAAATCAAATCAAACCTAGTTATGTTTTTTAATCGATTTGATTTAACTTTTCGGTTTGATGCAGTTTTTCCGGATCGATTTGTATATCCTACTCCCAACCTTTTTCTAACTACTAATGTGAAATATTGTTTGTACAACCAACAAAGACAAACTAAGATGACTATCTTTCAGAATAGACTTTACTTTGGTAGCTGAAAAGATAAATCTTCTCCTAAAGTATTATTTTAATCCATTGACATCTCAATCTCATAATTTTATTCTTTGACTTTCTAATTTATTCAGCTTAAACTCGAATATTAATAATGTATAACCACATATGAAATCATTAGAATGAAAGGTACTACCTCTACCGCGCGCTTTCCCAAAATAAAAAAGAATAAAAACAAAAAAGGCAATGTCAAAGACAATATGACGTATGACAATTACCAACTAAAGGGAACAAGGAACCAGAATCTTTGTCTTAGCATGTATATTTTATATAAATATAAATAAGAGGAGAAAAAAAGAAATCTTTGAAAATCCTATAGGCTAAAACTGGCAAGAGTTGTTTTTGACTATTTGAATATATAATGTGAATTCTTTTGAAATAAAATACAGTATCACATGGTATTTTCTGTTAAACCATTTCAAAGTCCAACCTCTGTAGCGTGGCGTTCCATACAAAGTGTCTATATCCATGTTCTACCAACCAGTCTACTTTTGAAATTTAACCAAAGTGCTGAAAATATCGAAGTAGGGGTGTCCATAAGAACCCGAAAAATTAAACCAAATTGAAAATCAAATCAAACCGATCAAAAAACCGATACTTTTTGGTTTGGTTTGGTTTTAGTTTTGAATTTTAAAACCCGATCAATTTGGTTTGATTTTGGTTTTAATAAAAAAACCGACCCAAATCGACTATAGGAGTAGCTATTTCAAATTTATTATTACAGCTATATATATGTATATTGTTATACAAAGTTTCAAAAAATTTATGGTAAATGTTAATAGTTTGCACTGTTAATATAGTTCTTTACCTTTACATTATAGTTTAATTGGTAGTTTTCTTTTGTTTAGTGTAAGAATCCATTTCGTGTTAAAAATAACGTATTTTTAATTGAGTCCTTAAATTATTCATCACTTTTTTATTCAATTATCATCAATATATCTTGGTAAATAATAGATTTCTCAAAGGGCAATTGATTTAATAGTGTTACATTGAAAATGTAATCGCCGGAGTATGTGTTTGGTAGTGTATATCTTATATTTAAGAAAAAACCACAAATAACCCAAAAAAATCAAAAAACCGACATAAACCGAATCGGAAAAAATCGACTTAATTGGTTTGGTTTGGTTCTAATATCTTAAAAACCGACTTACTTGGTTTGGTTTCTTTTTGGGGAAACAACGATCCAAACCGAACCATGAACACTCCTATACCGAAGCATATACCTTTCCTCACCCAAAGATTTGCAACGTTTTGAAGTAACTAGAGAGTTAAAGAGTTTAATTTTTAGAGTCAAATATATATTTTTTTTTTTCAAAATAAACTTTTTTTAGAATATTCATAAGATTATTATAATTAAAAAAATTGTATTTAAATGTTTCTAAAAATGTTAATATCATTATAAAAAAACATTATCTGAAAATTTTAAAGTAATGTAATCGTTCTTGTTCTTGGAAGAATAGTACTAGCAAATAACAATAATAAAATATAGTACGAGCTTATATATGGATTATAGAGCACATATTGGAGAAAATACGCACAAGTCTGCTCTTGCACGTTAACTTTGGGAGTAACGCGGTATAGGACGTAACAGTGATTAGGGTTGGGTATATATTGGGTAAAACCGATAATTCAAAGTAAAAAAAAATTATTGGACTATTCGTATTGGGTTATTGGCCTGGGTTAACGGTTCAATAATAATTTAGTGTTATTGGTTTATCGGTTCGGGTTTCGATCTATCCAATTTTATTAGCGGCTTAATCGATAATCCAATAAACTTTATAAAATGCGATTTTACCTTTAGATATATACATTTTCCAGTTCTCCCAATTCTCTATCTACTGTTCTAACCCTCCTAGATTTGTCATTAAACACCTATAGAATCAATGTTGTAAGATTTATCATATTCTTTGAGAGGGTTACAACAGTTGAGAAAGTTTATTATACTCTTTATACAGTACACATTATCCTTCATTACTTCTTCCCTCTAGAATCGAGATTGACTTATCTTATCAGGTAAACCGACAACTGAACTGATAAAGATCAATAACTGATATTTCATCGGTTCGGTTATCAGTTTAGCCAATTTATAAACCGATATACCAAACCGATAATATTCACAACAAACCGAATCGATCAATGCCCGCTTCTAATAGTGACTAACCTCATCTTGCTTAAGTCGGGGCGGGTCTGGCCCACCCTGTTGCAAGCCGAGGATCGAAGCACGACGATGTGAGTGAGGTCATATTTTACAGAAAAATTAATCTGCCCTGTCTTGCCTGATGTAGCCTCATCCTATAAGCAGGGGCAGAGCTAATTAACCTTAAAAATATATGTTTGGCTGAATATATTAATTTTGTTTCAAACTCTATAATTGTCTTAGGAAATAAATTATGCCAATCCTGTAAGCATAAACTTTAATTCATACCAGGATCTTGAACATGATAATCTTACATATAATCGTCATAGAAAACATACCTGAAGCGGAATCCATTATCTTGAAGCGGAAGCATTAATCGATAAATTGGTTTCTCGTCTCTTGCCCTAGCTTTCGTTACCGCCACCTTTAGTGATGGAAGAAAGAAAGAATATGGTAATCCTAATGGGTGGGAAGATGACCAATTTATAGAGGTTCTTATTTAATCCGGTACGTCCATCAAGTAACCGATCATACGGATGAGATTTGCTCATTAATTAAATATTAATTATGGTCCGAATCTTATTGGGCCACATATACACGTAGGAAATAACTTACATTCTCCCACTTGGCCCAATAATCACATAATATTAATATTTAATATAGGAACATTAGTTGCACATAAACAGATCTCTTTTATAATATCCATCATAAATAACATAATACGATAAACTACTAAATGTGAGTTATTGCGGTTATATATTATTTGTCTACATACTTCCTTCTATATACTACAACATTAGTAATTTATCGTATCAGGTTCATAAGCTATAAAATATTATGGTCCACAATAATGTCTCCTTGACACTTATCCTATAATATCTCAAAACAATAATGTGTACACCATTATGAAAAACATGAAATCATTAATGTATATCAGAAACATATAAATGAGCTCAAAGTGTCAAAACATCACAAATACATCAGTCATAAATACAGCCAAAACCCATTCTACGTACATGTTCTTTAAATGTCTTTGGCTGTAAACCTGTCACGACCCAAACCCTGCACTAGTCCTGATGGCGCCTCTCGTGAAGATGAGGCCAGCCAACTAACCCAACTCGTCTTTTCAAAAATAGTTAAACATAAATAAACAGCTTAAATATGACTTAATACTATTAATTAGCGAAAATACAACCCAACACATCCCTAATCGGGGTGTCACAAGTCACGAGCATCTATCAGAATGTAAATCCACTACAAGGTCTAAAATATACAAAATCGGAATAATGAATAAAAGAGAGAAATATGGTGCTACGAACGCTGGCAGTCACCTCCTTAACTCATGTAACTCTGCCTCTGATCGGCCAAAATCCGCTATCGGGTGAATAAATACCTATATCTGCACACGAGGTGCAGGGATTAAAGTGAGTACTCCAACTCAGTGAGTAATAAAGGTAAATAACAATTGAGCAGTAAGAAATCACGTAAAGCAAACTATCATGCTGTATAGAAGCAGGGTAAAATCCTTTGAGAAAACAGTGAAACTGTGAAATCTTTGGAAATATCTTGGCTCAGTTTAAATCTCTTTTTAAAATGATCTTTTCAATAGTTACGAAATAATTTCAAAACAGTTAGTGCCGATAAGCACAGAAAATTCACCCATCGGGCACAAATACCACAATATAACAGGTAAAAAGGCAAGTAAATATGCAAGATGAGCACATAAAAGTTTGCCTCTCGGGCAATATCTCAAAATAGTACCAGCCCCTCGGGCTCAATATAAATCGCTCAGAACAGTATCAGCCCCTCGGGCTCAGTATCAGTCACTCAGCATAGCATCAGCTCCTCGGGCTCACTCTTAGATCATATGGGTACCCTCGCTCACTGTGGGTGTGCAGACTCCGGAGGGCTCCCTTACGGCCCAAGCGCTATATCAACACATTAATAGACTCCTTATCTCCTCACGAGTTCATACATAACAAGAACTCTCAAATCCGAGCTCAAATGACCCATCAAATCCTAATTTGACATATCAAAAACTCAAGTCCTACTTCTTTAATTTTAGGCTTAATTTCCATAAATTTCAAGGTTAATCTCACATAATAATAGTGTTTTAAGATCGTAGAACTCACCTCCAATCAATTCCAATCGAAATCCCCTTCAATTCCCGTCCAAAATCTCTCAAGGATGCTAAAAAATGGTAGAAAAATAACCTAGCTCGCAGAACAAAAATGAACTCAAACACCCTTCTGCCTAGCACTTTTTTTTTTGCATCTGCGATGCAAGTACCGCATCTACAGTTTCCGCTTCTGTAGAGATCCACTTAAATGTCCGGACCGCTTCTGCAGTCAAGGTCTGCATCGGCGAACTCCGCTCCTGCAAAAAATTATCCGCTTCTGCGAAAATCCCCAATTGCCAATATCCGCATTTGCGATGCCAACGCCACATCTGCGGCACCGCAGATGCGGCTCCATGCCCGCATCTTCGAAAACCAACCTTCCAAGAAAACTCGCACCTGCGATCCCCCTTCCCGCATCTACAGTCCCAATTCCACAGATGGGGAAATACCAGAACCAGCAATTCCTGAAACAACACAAGTCCAAAATTCATCCCGATAGCTATCCGAAATCACCCTGAGGTCCCCGGGACCTCAACCAAAATTGCCAAACCATCCAAAAACATCATTCAAACTTGTTCCAATCATCAAAACACCTCAACCAACACCAAAACCATCAAATTATATCGAATTCAAGCTTAAGTTCTTCTAAAACTTCTGAAACAAGCATTCGATCAAAAACCCAACCAAACGACGTCCGAATGACCTGAAACTTTACACACACATCCCAAATCACTTAACGAAGCTACAACAACTCTCAGAATTCCATTCTGACCCTCGGATCAAAATCTCACCTATCAACCGGAATTCGCCAAAATACTAACTTCGCCAATTCAAGCCTAATTCTATACCGGACCTCCAAAATTACTTCCGATCACACTCCTAAGTCATAAATCATCTAATGAAGCTAAACAAATCATAAAAACTCCGATCCGAGCTCATATACAAATAAGTCAATTCTCGGTCAAACCTTTCAAATTCAAAGCTTTCAACTGAAACTGTTCTTTCAAATTCATCCCAATTTTTCCTGAAAACCAAAACCAACGATCTACATTCATCATAATACATAACACGGGGCAAGTCATTCCTAAGAACTAGCGATCAAAGTGTAAAAGCTCAACATGATCGGTCGGGTCGTTACAAAACCTTTCGTTAACGGATCTGCAATCATGGGATCAGTTCTAATATGCTCAAGTGACACTCTTTGTTTCTGAACTTCCTCTTTGAAGGTAAAGTTCTTTAATTCCATATGTTTGGCATCTTTGGAGTACTTATTGTTCATGGAGAAGAATACTGCTGCAGTACTATCATAGTAAATTTTTAGCGGCTTGGTAATGGTGTCGATAACCCCAAGTCCTGAAATAAAGTTTCGCAGCCATAATGCATGAATTGTGGCCTCAAAACATGCCATAAATTTTGCTTCCATCGTGGATGTAGCAAATGACAGACTGTTTGGCACTCTTCCACCATATTGCTCATTCAGCTAATTGGAACAAATAACCAAACGTGGATTTTCTAGTGTCAATACATCCAGCGAAATCTAAATCCGAGTATCCAGCAACTTCCAAATGCTTGGATCTCCTATACATGAGCATGTAATCCTTCGTTCCTTTTAGGTACCTCAAAACTTTCTTTGCAGCTTTTCAATGATTAATTCCTGGATTACTCTGATATCTTCCCAACATTCCGACCGTAAAACTAATATCCGGTCTTGTGCAAGTCTGAGCATACATCAGACTACCAACAATAAAAGAGTAAGAAATTGATTCCATTTCTTTTCACTCTACATCATTCTTAGGCATTGCATGAGACTAAGTTTGTCCCCTTTTTGAATAGGAACAATTCTTGCTGAACAATCTATCACAAAATATTTCTATTCCTATCACACAGGATGCCTCACCCATATCTTTCATTTCAAAATTCTTAGAGATAAATTTTTTAGTCTCACGCAATATGCCTAAATCATTAGCAGCAAGTAGAATATCATCAACATACAGGACTAAAAATATAAACCTACTCCCACTGATCTTTTGGTATATACACTGATCAACGGTATTTTTCACAAATCCAAAAGATGTTATGGTATCACTAAATTTTATACACTATTGTCGTGAGGCTTGTTTAAGCCCATATATTGACTTCTTCAGTTTATACACCATTTGACCATTTCCGTTAGTTCCGAAACCTTCTGGTTGGTCCATATACACTTTCTCCTCGAAATCTCCATTAAGAAAGGAAGTTTTCACATCCATTTGGTATAACTCTAAATCATAATGAGCCACCAAAGTCATAATAATTCTTAACGAGTCTTTTTTTGAGACCGGTAAAAGGTCTCTTTATAATTAATGCCTCCTTTTTGAGTATAACCCTTGGCAACAAGTCTGGTTTTGTATCTCTCAATATTGCCATTTGAATTGCGTTTGGTCTTAAAACCCCATCTACACCCGATTCTTTTAGAACTTTCTGGCAATTCAACAAGATCCCTGACTTTATTGTATTCCATGGATTTTAACTCTTCCTTCATGGAATCAATCTATTTGTCAGACTCATTACTTTCTATGGCTTGTGAAAATAAAACCGGATCCTTATTAATACCAGTGTCAAAATTTGACTCTTGTAAATCAACCACGTAATCATCCGAAATAGCCGATTTTCTATCTCTTTGAGATTTTCTTAATGGCATTTCTTGTGGTTCATTTGTGTCAGATATTTGTGAGTTAGTTTCTTCATGAAGGGTTTCATCCAAATGTTGCTCGGTGTTGTCGAAGTATTCTTCAACAACTGGAACAATATTTGGTATTTCTGTGGAAGTAGGCACATTCTTGGGTAATAAAATATTGACCCTCGCCTCTTTAATTTCTACACTTTACTTTTCAAAACTCCCACTAACTTTACCATTCTTAATGAATCTTGCATTACCGGTTTCAATAATTCTCGAACTATGGTTTGGATAGTAAAACACATACCCTTTAGATTTCGCTAGGTAACCAATAAAGTAACCACTTACTATTCGAGAATCTAATTTCTTTTCTTGTGGATTATAAACTCTAGCTTCCGCTAGGCAACCCCAAATATGCAGGTACCTTTAACTAGGTTTCCTTCCTGTCCACAGTTCAAAAGGGGTCTTTGGAACTGCCTTACTAGGAACCCTGTTCAATAAATATACAGCGATTTTAAGATCATACATCCACAATGATTTGGGTAACGAGGAATTACTTATCATGCTCCTAATCATATCCATAAGTGTTCGATTTTGCCTTTTGGCAACACTATTTTTTTGAGAAGTTCCTGGCATAGTATAATGTGCACATATGCCACGTTCCTCGAGGAATTTTGCAAATGGACTTGGAAATTGTCCAAACTCATTATATTTTCCATAATATTCACCACCTCTATCTGACCTAATGATTTTTACCTTTTTATCTAATTGCCTTTCAACCTCATTAACAAACGCCTTTTGAGCTTCTGCTACTTGAGATTTTTCTTTCAGCAAATAGATGTATCCATAACGTAAAAAATCATCGATAAAATTGATAAACTATTTCTCTCCACCAAAAGATGGAATATCAAAGGGTCCACAAATATCGGTGTGTATAATTTCAAGAAGTTGGGTGCTTCTTGTGGCACCTTTCTTACTATGCTTTGTTTGCTTTCCCTTAATGCAATCCTAACATATAGTAAGATCAGTAAAATTTAGATTCAGAAGAATCTCATTCTTTACTAATCTTTCTAACCTTTCTTTGGATATATGACCCAAGCATCTATGCCACAAGTAAGCAAAACTTTCATCTAGTAAACTACGTTTAATTCCAACATTATGTTGAACAATAAGAAGGGATTCAGAAAAACAAATATCGAGTTTCAATTTATATAAACCATCACTGAGAAAGCCAGAACCATAAAAATAGCATTCTTAGATAAATTAAAACATTCATTTTCAAACTTTAAATCAAATCCAAAAACAACAAGTCTTGAAAGGGAAATCAAATTTCTAGAAGCTGAAGGTATATAAAGAGTCTGTAATAGATCAAGGTGACGTCCAGTCTCCATGATCAAACGATAAGTCCCTATGCCTTCAATTGGAGCCTTCATACAATTTCCCATGAACAAGAAATATTTATTTGGATTTGTAGTTTGGATCATAAGGAATCCCTGCAACGTAGTAGATACATGAGCAGTTGCGCTAGAATTAAGCCACCAAGTATTATTAGGAACTTCTACTAAATTTGATTTGAAACATACAAAAGCACTAATTGTACTATTCTTTTCGAACCAAGCTTTACGTTTCAGGAAATCTTTCTGCTAGTGTCCTTCCTTGTTACAGAAACGACACGTATTTGCCTTATGTTCCTTGTTAGCATCCTGTTGAGATTTAGCAGGTGTTTTCTTCTTCTTCTTGAATTTTTTGGCCTTCACTTTAAGTCATTTACAGCTCCTTGACCCATAAGGCTAATTGAATGACTCCCTTATTTCTTAAGTCTTGACTCCTCCTGATTAAGCATACTGGACAATTCACTAACATTCCACTTATCCTTAATAGTGTTATAGTCAATTTGAAAAGGTCTAGCGAGTTCAGAATAAAATGAACCAAGAAAGAGTCATCCACTTTCATCCCCAAGGTCTGAAGTCTTGCTGCAATGTTAGTCATCTTGATGATATGGTTTTGCATACTACGCGACCCATCAAACTTCATGGTTGTGAGTTCAGCCATTAGTGTACCAGCGAGAGATTTATCTGCAAAACGAAAATGTTCTTCCATAAACTTTAGGTATTCCCTGGCACTTTCTGTTTGTGGAATAGTACTCTTAATGATGTTGGCAATATTCATTCACATAAACATAAGGCCTATTCTGTTAGAGCATTCCCATGCTTTATGGAAAGACTTCTCATCCGCACTGCTCGAATCAGTAACGGTAGCGGGCTTATCATTCAGCATAGCCAAGTCAAGATCCATTACACCTTAGTGGAACTGGACTTGTTCACGCTATTCAGAGAAGTTCCATCTGTTGAACACAGTAACAGATGAAGCAAGAGAATGAAAAGGAATAGCTGCAAAAATATATAATACATGCTCACAAATCAACATGGATTCAACAAAACAGTTAAAGCATATCGCAATTCTCCTTTGGGTAAATACTACGACACACTATCATAATTTAAATGCCATTCAGTATTTAATAGGTAGTTAAATATTTTTAACCAAATATATATGCCATCTTTGGACAGACAATATATATCTGACTAAGAATATTAATTTACCTCATCATATTCACTATTCATAAAATAATTGATTCACCTTTGTGTAAATCCTTAAGTTTTAGCAATAGTGAAAATTAATTTATACATTAATTTTTTTATTATAGGCATTTCATTAATTTCATGGACAAACTATAATTTTATATATGCAAACTTTTTATGAACATATTAGTTTGGCCACTTTGGTGATTAACAAACTATATAAACATAAATGCACACATAAAATAAGCATAAGGAAATTTTATACATATGAATATTTTAAATAATGTAGTTTGATCACTTTGGTGACTAATAAACTACATAATTTCAAAATATACATTAGTTAAGCACTTACTGCTAATAACGTTAAATATCTAATATTTAATCCTTAGATGGCAGTGAAACTCTAATGGAGATCAAACACCTAATATTTAATCCTTAAATGGTACTGAAACTCTAAAGGAGATCAAACAGACAATGCCATCGGCAGTAACATTAAGCAAATAGGCAGTATAAGGATTCAACATCAAATCTCCTTTTATTTAGTTTATAAAGATCATGGCCCCAAATTGCTTAGAGTAGTAACCATCATCAGCATTTTTCGTAATTTTAATCAACATAACTTTATTTAATGCTACATCACATTTGAAAAGGATAAAGATATAAATAAATATATCTCGGCACTTCAATACCAAACCAACAAAGACTAGTATTTTAAAACTTAGTATATTGTTGTGTTATTAATTGCACAAAGAACGTGAAGTCCGAAGACGGACATAAAACGCAAAGACAGAAAATAATTGTGTGTATTAATTTTCTTCCAGGGCTACAGTAATCCATAAGGTGGCATACATATTACATATATGTGTTTAGCATTACATTCTTTATTGAAGATTATCAATTCAAATCTCAGGCTTTGATACCGTATGTAAGCATAAACTTTAATTCATATCGGGATCTTGAATATGATAATCTTACATATAATTGTCATACAAAATATACCTGAAGCGCAATCCATTTTCTTGAAGCGGAAGCGTTAATTAGTAAATTGGTTTCTCGTCCCTTGCCCTAACTTTCGTTACCTCCGCCTTTAGTTATGGAAGAAAGAAATAATACGGTAACCCTAATAGGTGGGGAGATGACCAAATTATAGAGGTTCTTATTTAATTCCGTACGTCCATCAAGTAATCAATCGGACGAATGTGATTTGCTCGTTAATTAAATATTAATTATAGACCTAATCTTATTAGGCCTCGTATACACGTAGGAAATAACTTAAAAATCCTC
Organism: Nicotiana glauca; assembly: GCA_026770625.1. Lineage (NCBI taxonomy): Eukaryota > Viridiplantae > Streptophyta > Magnoliopsida > Solanales > Solanaceae > Nicotiana > Nicotiana glauca. The sequence continues at coordinate 38,892 of MU697076.1, read as the reverse complement.
CATATCTAAACGTAGGGGTGTTCAAACCGAACCGGAAAACCAAACCATACCGATTAAAAAACCCGACTAGGTTTGGCTTGACTTGGTTTGGTATTGAGTAAAAAAATTCGAACCAAACCGACATATAAATATATAAATTCTATTTATATTTTTAAAAGTTTATAGTGATTTTTCTTTAGAAAATATAAAAATATTTGGGATCCTCTCATTTATTAACTCTGAAAGCATAAATTAACGAAAAAATATTATTAGACGACTAAGAAAATAACTATTATGTGTTACTAAAAAAATTCTCCCATTAGAATATTTTAATAGATCATATATTTGTTAATTATTTCCATAATTACTAAACATATATTCACTTATAAAAAATTTTATCTATAATTTTAACAAAGTAATATCGAAATAAAATTCATGTAACAAAAAAACCCGAAAACTCAAAAAATCCGACAAAACCGAACCAATCCAAACCGATATATAGTTGGTTTGGTTTGGTTTTGATAAAAACCGAACCAACCCGGTTCATGTACACCCCAATCTAAACGTAGTGAATCGAAGTGCCTTGTTGCAGCGCCAATATCATCATCAAGGCCGAATTCACATGAGGTCAAGAAGGTTCACATGATTCCGATTCATTGAAAATATTTCGGATATTATACAATTTTGTAAAATCTTACAGATTGTTATTACTGTTACAAAAAACTTTATATTGTTGATATATAAACGTTAAGCTCCATGCACAATATTCTTCTGTGCTTGCTGGCTGGAACTTCACTAGTTCTTATAAAAGTTTGATTGCAATTCTATTATTATAACATGTTAAAGCCTATCGATATTTGACTTTCAACGTAATGCGCAAATCTATGTTGACAATGATATTCAGCCAATAAGATGTACGTACTAAATAAAATACTTAATTAATTAAGGAAGCTTCCTAGCGTGGCATTGCTGCGAAGAGGATAGAAGAGGGCTTGTTTTTACGTATTTAGATATTGTTTACTTCGAAAATACGAGTAACAATTAAATTTGTTTATAGTTTTAAAAATATGTGATTTAATTCAATAATAATTAATAACTAAAAAATCATACGTATAAATGAAAGAAGTAATTAAGTAAAATCAAACCAGTATGCAAGCCAGTCTCGGCCTCGAGCAAAGGTGGCCTCGAGGTATGTCAAGAACACTAAAGTAAGAATAATCAAGTTAAAGGACAATTCTAATGAAGGATGAACAAAAAAGTAAGAGAATATATTCTTTTGCCAATTATTGATGATGATTACAAATGATTGGGGTCCCCATTATATAGTAGAGGAATCCAAAATAAGGTACATTTCTATTTACAGTAAAGAATCTTATTGGGACAGTTGTCTAACCGCCTAGTACGGATTCTTACTAACTCGTACAAATCTAATCGGGAATTTATGCCATATTCTTGGGGACGAGGCGGGAATCTTGTTTTATCTGTTACAAACTCATAATGGCATCATCTCGGGGTTGGCCGTACTCAACTTCGGAGCTTATTGTGTACTTCGATCTTCGACCCTTATATTATGTCGTCGGGCTCGAGCTTGGTCCATCGAGACCCATCCTGAACTCGAGCTTGAGGCGACCCTCGAGCCCGCGAGATCGGGCATACCTGATTTCGACCGTATATAAATAATCCTTGCATTTCTTAGAGTAAGATGATAAGAAACGATTTGATCCTCGATGCTCCGATACTACGATCATGATGTCACTCTCGTGACGTCAGTGACTGAAGTGATTGAAAGGTCGCTTCTGTATAGTTCCCAAGGCCATTAATTGGAGGCGACTGATGGTCAACCATTAGCTCCCCCAAACCGGTAAGGCAACCGCTTTACACTCTTCTTCACCCAAGCAACAATCACAAGCAATTTGGGCAAGGGAACCAATAACATCACAATAAAATTAAGTGACAACAGAAAATCAGTAAATAAACATAAAGAGCACCATAACTCAATTATCAACAAGAATCAGGAAAATCAAGGACAAGTGCGTGGCATCAGCCTTCGTTCTTTTACTCTCGCCCTCACCATGAAAATTAATATAATCGGTACGGCATCACCCTTCGTGTTTTTACATCCCGTCGACGAGTCTTCTAATGGCGACGAGCCATTAGAAAGAAAAAAGAGGTGGTTGGAACTGGGAAAAGGAGTGGCCACTAAGGCTGATGGAAGTGGCATGTCTTAGTCAGCCCCGGTGCCTATGTTTATGGCTGACACCATCTTGTTGGGGAGGTCAACCCACAAGGAGAGAGTCGGCCCTGGAGCTAGTTCAACGCGTACCGCTGAAGGGGGTGCATCGTCCAATGTCAGGGGGCCTCATGTGGAAGCGGATGGGTCGGGTTCCGACATCTCCTCGTAAGATGTTAATGAGTTTTTGAGTTGCCACACCCATGTGGAAGTGAGGATGGACAGGTCTGGCCGTCACGTAATAATTTCGGGGGGTTACAACTTGCTACTGAATAGCGAGCAAGTTGTATCGGCCCTCGTTCCTTTGTGCACCACTCCTGAGAATGAGATGCTTGGGGCGATGAGTGACGCAGAGCTGTCTCGGAAGGTCGTCGGCATGGCCTTACAAGTAGGTTCCTTTTTCTTTTCTTTGTGTTGTGGGATTGGTATGGAAATGGCGTGTTTTAACTTTTTTTTTTGTCAGACCCTCATCCTGGAGGTGGAGAGAGATCATCTTAAACGAAAGAGCACGGACCACTACAAGAAGATATTGACGAAATATCAGTAGTACCGTGCTAAGCACCAAGCAATAGCTGACATCTACTATCGGGATCCTGAGTTCCAAGTGTTCCACGAGGGGCTTAACAACGGGAGGCCCAGTTGGAGCGCATGGTGGTAGAGCTAGAAGAGAGGGACGAGGAGCTCATGAGGGCTATCGCCCGTAACAACGAGTTTGAGGCCCTTCATAAGGCGAGCGAGGATGGACTCAAACTGAGTCGATGGCTGATAGCGGAGAATGCTAACCTACAACTGAAGGTAGCCGGCTTGAATGCCGAGCTGAGTGCCAAGACAGTGGAGATTGACGGACTCAAGGGCGAGTTAAATGCTAATGCTGGTAAGTTAGCCGCCGCCGTTTTTGAGACGATCTCATTGGAAGATGCCCTCCGCATATCTAGATCGGAACTTACTTGGGAAAGGAAGGCATCCAGTCATCGAGTCGCGGAATTGGTAAGGCGTATTGGGGAGTTAGAGGCAGAGTTGACCGCATTACAAGGGAAGATGGATCCGCTGAGGGTAGAAGAAACAGGTCTTCGTTCACAACCCTCCACATCTCATCCTTCGGTTGGTTAGGGCTTTCCTCGTCACTTGTACGAGTTATGGATCTATGCGGAGGCTCGGTTTGATGTATACAGGAATTTTCGTGTCGTGGGCCGAGTGATAGAGGCGGAGGTTCAAGCAGTGCATACTAAAGCACGTGCAGCCCGTGAGTTGTGTGGATACGAGCCTGACACTCCTGATGGGGAGGGTGTCTCTTCTGATGATGTGAACCACCTCGAATCTGACTCATGGTATGAAGACGTCTCCCCTGCTGGGGGTGATATGTAGTTTTTAGCTTGTACATTTATTTTATTTGGGAAATTTTGAATGTCGGTCGTACCCGGACTTGTCCGTAGGGACGAATGTACAGAATATTTTTGTTGTAATATAAGATTAGCTATTGTCAATGTCTATCCGTCATTTTTCTCTTTTCGTTTATTGCATGACACTTAGTCTCTGATGGGAGGTTGTTTTGATTACTTGTTGAGACGACGTCTTTTCGTTGTTTGGATGATTTCAATCTGATGTCAACGACCTTGGCTTTTAGGATGTTGCTTCGACTATTGTTGAAGTCTCATGTCATCGTTGGAATGAGGTCGAACCGATATCGATGGCCTTGACCATTAAGGTATTACTTCAACTGTCGTCGAAGTCTTCCGTTGTGGTTCGAACGAGGTTGAACAAATTTGATGGCCTTGGCCATTGAGATGTTGCTTCGACTGTCGTCGAAGTCTTCTGTCGTGGTTCGAACGAGGTCGAACAGGTCGATGGCCTTGGCCATTAGAATGTTGCTTCGACTATCATCGAAGTCTCCTGTCGTGGTTTGAATGAGGTCAAACTGATTGATGGCCTTGGCCATTGAGATGTTGCTTCGACTGTCGTCGAAGTTTTCCATCGTGGTTTAAATGAGGTCGAACAGGTCGATGGCCTTGGCCATTGGAATGCTTCTTCGACTGTCATCGAAGTTTTCTATCGTGGTTCGAACGAGGTCGAATAGGTCGTTGGCTTTGGCCATTGGAATGTTGCTTCGATTGTCGTCGAAGTTTTTCGTCGTGGTTCGAACGAGGTCGAACAGGTCGATGGCTTTGGCCATTGGAATGTTGCTTAGACTGTCGTCGAAGTTTTTTATCGTGGTTCGAACGAGGTCGAACTGATCGATGACCTTAGCCATTGGGAAATTTTCATTTTGTATGATGGAGATTAGATTCCGTGCGTACAATGGAGAGTGAATTTTGTTCATTCAATGGAGACTAACTCTGTTAATACAATGGAGATCGTGAATTTTGTTCATACAATGGAGAATGAACTCCGTTAGTACAATGGAGATCGTGAATTTTGTTCATATAATGGATATTGTGCTGTGTAGTCCCTTCATTATTTTGACATGGATGTCGAAGAGACGGGCCGAAGTAATGAATAATGTCAATCCACAGGGTGTCCCCTTTGCCGCCTCGTTCAAAACCTCCATGAGAAAACTTGATTGGGACCAAACCCGGGTAAGGGAAAAAAATGCGACTTGGGTGATGCCTTTCAAAAGTGGAAGTACTTGAGATAGAAGACGTTCTAGTTCTTTTGGAGTAGCTTTCCCTCCATATTTTCTAGTTGGAATGCTCCCTTGTTTGCTGCTGCGACGATTTTATATGGTCCGTCCCAGTTTGTTCCTAACTTTCCCTCATTTGGGTCTTTTAATGCTAGTGTTTTGGCCTTGAGGACGTAGTCGCGAACTTTGAGTTATCTTACCTTGGCTTTTTTGTTGTAGTATCTCTCTACTTGCTGCTTTAGGGCTATCATTCTCATGTGGGCAATGTCTCTCCTTTCTTCAACTTCATCCAGGTCTTGCATCCTATTTTCGTTGTTATCCACCCCGCTTACATGAGAGTATCTTAGGCTGGGTTCTCCGACCTAGACGGTTATGATCACGTCAGTCCCGTAGATCAATAAGTAGGGCATTTCTCCCGTGCTAGACTTTGGTGTAGTTCGGTATGCCCATAGCACTTCATGTAGTAGTTCGGGCTGTAGCCCTTTAGCTTCCTCGAGCTTCTTCTTTAATATGTTTAGTATCAATTTGTGTGAGGACCCGGCTAGGCCGTTAGCAGCGGGATGATACAGCATGGAGAGTATCCACTTGATGTGCCATTTTTCGAAGAACTCGGTCGTTTTCTTTCCAATGAAATGGGGACCGTTGTCGCAACTAATTTCTTTGTGGATGCTGAAACGGCATATAATATTTTTCCATATGAAGGCGATGACATCCTTTTCGCATATCTGAGTATACGCACCTGCTTCTACCCATTTAGAGAAATAGTCAGTTAAAACCAAAAGAAAACGTACCTTTCCTCGTCCTGCTGGCAGAGGGCCGCCGATGTCCATTCCCTACTTTATAAAAGGACAAGGCGACGTGACGGAGTGGAATAATTCTCCTGCTTGATGTGTCGTAGGAGCGTACGTTTGGCATTGCTCGCATCTCCGAACATAGTCCGCAGCTTCTTTTTTCATAGTGGGCCAGTAATAGCTGGCACGAATGAGGCATCGAACGAGGGCACGATTCCCTGTATGGGCACCGCAGTGACCTTCGTGTACCTCCTCTAGTACTTGCCTTGTTTGATGTGGCCCAAGACACTTGGCTAGGGGACCGCCAAATGTTCTCTTACAAAGGTCGTGATTTACCAGGCTGTATCGAGCTGCCTGCATTTGGAGTTTCTTGGCTTCTTTTTTGTTTTGTGGCAGTGTTCCGTCCTGTAGATAGGATACAATGCAGTTGCGCCAGTCCCAAGTTAGGTTTAGAGAAAGTACCTCGACGTGATCTATGGCTGAATGAAGGAGGGTGACCACGTTTTCCTTGTTAATATTTTTTGTGGCTGCAACTAATTTGGAGAGGCCATCTTCCTAAGTGTTTTGTGCCCTAGGGATCTGGTTGAGACAATATTCGTCGAACTCCAACAGTAGTTTATGAATTTATGAATGATACCTCTGCAGTCTCTGCTCTTTGATTTGAAAAGTTCAGGTGAATTGATTCACGACGAGTTGAGAATCGCGGTACAGGATGAGGCGTCGGGCGCCGTACTTGAGGGCTAACTTCAGACCTACAATTACAGCCTTATACTCGGCCTCGTTGTTAGTCATCTCTAGGCATCGTATGGATTGGTGAATTACTTCACCCGTGGGGACTTCGAGGACGAGTCCCAGTCCCGATCTCGAGGTGTTTGAAGCGCCATCGGTGTAGAGGGTCCAGAGGTCGGTACATGCAGTTCTTGTTCCGCCTCGTGCAATATTTATGCGCTAAAATCGACGAGCACCTACGACTTGATGGCAGTCCGCGGTTGGTAAGTTATGTCGTACTCGCTTAGTTCTATTTCCCATTTGGCGAGTTTTCCCGAGAGCTCGGGTTTGTGTAGGATACTTCTCAGGGGGAAGGTGGTTACGACTTTTATGGGGTGGCATTGAAAATATGGTCTAAGCTTGCGTGAAGTTATGACTAGTGCTAAAGCTAGTTTTTCAAGGTGAGGGTACCTTGACTCGGCGTCTAAAAAGGTTTTTCTAATATAGTAAATAGGAGATTGCATACCTTTATTTTTGCGGACCAAGACTGCACTGACAGCGACTTCGGACACCGCCAGATATACGAGCAGACACTCACCCGGGTCTGCCTTGACAAGTAATGGCAGTGAAGATAGGTACGCTTTTAACTTCTTCAGGGCGTCGATGCATTCCTCGTTCCATTGTAGCCCTTGGTCTTTTCTTAGTACGTTGAAGAATTTATGACATCTGTCCGAGGATCGTGAAATGAACCTCGACAAGCGGCTATTCACCCTGTCAGCTTTTGTACATGTTTTTTGCTGGTCAATACCTCTGATATTGCTTCGATGGCTTTGATTTGATCCGGGTTGACTTCAATTCCTCGTTGTGATACGAGGAAGCTAAGAATTTCCCTGAGGCCATGCCGAAGGCGTACTTTTTCGGGTTCAGCTTCATCCCGTATCGCCTTAATATCTCGAAGGCTTCTTTTGAATGGCTGATGTGATCCTCCTTCTTTGTCTATTTGAACCATTATATCATCGATATGGACCTTCATTGTCTTGCTGAGCTGTTCCTTGAACATTTTGGTGACTAACCTCTGGTAAGTGGCCCCTGCATTCTTGACTCCAAACGGCATCACTTTATAGCAGTAAGTCCCTTGGTGAGTGATGGAAGTCATTTTTTCCTGATCTTCTTCATCCATTAAGATTTGGTTGTAACTGGAGAGGCGTCCAAGAAACTCAGCAGTTCGTGCCCTGCTGTTATATAAATCAGTTGGTCGATATGGGGTAACGGGAAGGATTCCTTTGGGCATGGTTTGTTTAGATAGGTGAAGTCTACACATATTCGCCATTTCCCGTTCTTCTTTTTGACCATGACCACATTGGAGACCCATTGGGGTTATTTCGATTATCTGATGGAACCGTTGGCGAGCAACTTGCTCACCTCTTCACTGACCGCTTCATTGATTGCGGCATTGAATTTTCTCCTTAACTGCCGTACGGGCAGGTAGAGTGGGTCGACATTCAACCTATGAGTGACAATGTCCCATGGGATTCCCGGCATATCTGAGTGGGAAAAGGAAAACAAATCGGTGTTGTTAGTTAAAAATTTACAATACTTACCTAGTTCTGAGAGGTTGTGCCCGATGTAAGCCTTTTTACGTTGTCGGCGTCGTCTAACTAGACTGGGTCGAGGTCGTCTATAGTTGCCTTACAGGCTTCTATTATGTCTGGATCCCTGATGCCTTCTGTTGGCGGATCGGGTTTAACTCCCGACATCGCTGATTGCTATGCCTCCTCACTTGCACCCTATAGTTGTTTGGTGTATGTGCAAACTTAGGCTATCCTATAGCACTCCTGGACGGTAAGATATTCACCTTGGATGCTGAATATTCCCCACGGGGTGGGAAATTTGATCACTTGATAGAAGCTTGAGGGGACGGCCTGCATGGCATGTATCCATGTTCATCCTATGATGACGTTGTAGGCTGTTTCCTGGTTCATAACATGGAATATGGTTTCTAGTGTGACTTCTTCTGCTAAGGCTGGTAGCGCTATTTCCCCGGATGTCCGCTCTACTGCATTGTTAAAATCCGTTAGTGTTATGCAACGCGGTATTACTGTATCCTCGAGCCTCATTTGCGTGAGAACTCTTGGGTGGATAATACACGCATCGCTTCCGTCATCTACCATGATTTTTTTCAAATGTATATTGGCGATGCGTAAAGTTATAACCAAAGTGTCATAATGAGGGAAAGACAACCACTAGCATTTGACTTTTCAAAGATGATACTATCTTCAAAGTCGTCATACCGTTCGTGGGCGACAGTTCATTTGAATTTGTGCATGGTGGCGAACTTCACATGGTTGATTACCGAGTCATCGCCGCCGCCAATGATCATCTGTATGGTACGTGCTGGTGATGGTGGCATCGGAGGTCCTTGAGAGGGGTCGTGTCCCATGGCGAAGTTGGCCCTTCCTTTATCGCTGAGCAGTTCTTTCAGGTACCCCTGGTTCAGCATTCTGACCGCTTCTTGCCGTAGGCCTATGCAAGTTTTGGTCTTGTGTCCCGTTTCCTGATGGAATTCGCATAGCACGTTCGACCTTCTTGCGCTCGGGTCCGACTTCATTTTTTGCATGCCATTTCACCTTCGTGCCTAACTTCTCCAGTGAGTACATTATCTCTGAAGGGGAAACACAAAAGCTATGAGCAGATAGTAGTGGAGGCATACCTCTTTCGTTTCGGAGGGGTGCGGTGTGTCGCAACATGGCTCTGCATGCCTTGGAGGAGGTGGGTTAGATGTTCTGACATAGGGCTGATGACTTTCTCGAATAAGACGTCGGCGTTGATCCCTTCCTCCTTCGTTGCATCGATCTCTCCTTTCCTTGATTTTAACTGACGTTAGTCACTGAGTCAGATTGTTTAGATCATCTTCGTCTGCTTTTATCTTAGCGCAGTAAGCATTATGAATCTCTTCCCATATGGTGGGAGGGTATTTCATAAGTCTGTTGAGCAATTTTTTGGTTGTTTTTGATCCGTTCCTATTTAACCCATTTTGGAAGGCCGCTACTGCCATTCTTTCCGACACACTCAGCAAGCCCATCCTTACTCTGTTGAATCGGTCCAGGAAGTCTCAAAGTCCCTCGCGCGCCATTTTGCAGATGGCGAAGATATCATTGACCCTGGCTTCAGCTTTCTTTGCCCCTGCATGAGCGGTAACGAACTTATCCGCCATATTCTCAAATGTTGAGATCGATCATGCTGGTAGCTAAGAATACCATGTTAATGCTCCTCCTGTCAAAGTTTCACCGAATTTTTTCAGTAGCACAGATGGCGCCTGTTCTTTTGACAGGTCGTTGCCTTTTACCGCAGTGACGTAATGGATGAGATGATCTTCTGGATCCGTGGTACCGTCGTATATTCTCAAGTATGGCGGCATTTTGAAGGTTTTCGGGATGGAGTGATGAGCAGCTCCCTCGCTGTATGGTTGTTCAACGAATCAGCCCACATCATTTTTTGCCAGGTATCTTATCGACCCTTTCTTGGTGCTCTTTTATTTGTTCGCAGAGTGCTTTGTTCTTGTTTTCCATCTCTTCCATTTTCTTTAGGATAGACATGAATGCATCGTCGCTTGCATCGATGACTGTGCAAGTGTTGCTCGTTCTCATAGTGCCTGGCTCGCCGACGGTAGTTGCGATTTCTGCCGTTGGTAAGTCTTCGACGTTTCTTTGAGGTGGTTTTTCGAGCATATGTTTAGAGCATCTTTCAACCATTCCTCGGGTAGTTTTTTCATTGCTAGTGGTGTTTCCCTCGCCGTGGACGCAGAGGCTACCTTTTCACGTAACACCGTCAGATCTTCATGTGGGGAAGGTGATATCTCCCCCTCTATTGTATCTCTTGGTGTTGCATTCTCGGTATCTTCTCTACCGGCGTCGTTGAAGGAGTTTAAGAGGTTGTTTGAGACATCTGTTATCATCTTCAACCTTGCTTCTTTCCCCGCCATTGTTGGTTTTTTATGGGGCTTGAAGAACAGTAGTTGTCACTCTCAAGAACCTAGATGAAAACTATGATTTCGGCTACGGAAATCCCACAGACGGCGCCAAATTATTTGACTCAACATATTTTTGATTTTCTTTGAGCAAATCAATTAATGATTAAGGGGTAAATCCAGCCGAAGATAATAAATTCTAGGGTTATAATGATAAAAAGAAAAAGGAATCATAATAGAGAGAGACAATAGGAGAATTATAGAGAGTGAGACAGAGAATGGTAGATCAAATCGGTCACACTTCTGTCTTCTTATTACAAGGCATTAATCCCACTTATATAGCGAGAGATTTTCCCTAATCGTGGGGACGACCCCTCAAATACTATCTACTATGCCCAATCTAACGTTTATACGATGACGTCATGTCTTCCACTTCTGGGTCGTGCCCTTATATCAACTAGTGGGTTCCAGGTCACTGATTGTATCCGCTATAGGCCATGATCGATCAAATTCGGACCCATATAAAACCATTTCAAAGTCCAACCTCTCTAGCGTGGCGTTCTATACAAAGTTTCTATATCCATGTTCTACCAACCAGTCTAATTTTGAAATTTAACCAAAGTAGAGCTGAAAATACCAAAGCATATACCTTTCCTCACCCAAAGATTTGCAAAGTTTTGAAGTAACTAGAAAGTTAATGAGTTTAATTTTTAGAGTCAAATATATTAATTTTTCCAAAATAAACTTTTTTTAGAAAATTCATAAGATTAGTACAATTAAAAAAAATTGTACTTAAATGTTTCTAAAAAATGTTAATATCATTATAAAAAAAACATTATCCGAAATTTTTATAGTAATGTCACCGTTCTTGTTCTTGGAAGACTAGTACTAGCAAATAACAATAATAAAATATAGTACGAACTTATGGATTATAGAGCACATATAGGGAAAAATACAAGTCCGCTCCTGCATGTTAACATTGGCAGTAACGCGGTATAGGACGCAATAGTGGTTAGGGCGGTGCATATATCGGGTAAAATCGATAGCCCGAAACAAAAAAGCTTATTGGGTTATTCGTTTTGGGTTATTGGCCTGAGTTAAAGGTTTAATAATGATTTAGTGTTATTTTACTATTGAGTTATCGGTCTTGATTTCGATTTGCCCAATTTTATTAACGGCTTAACCGATAACCAAATAAACTTCATAAAAATACTATCTTACCCTTAGGTATATACATTTTCCAGTTCTCCCAATTCTCTACATATTGTTCTAACCCACCCAAATTTGTCATTCAACACATATAGAAACAATGTTGTAAGTTTTATCATATTTCTTTGAGAGGGTTACTACAGTCGAGAAAGTTTATCATATTCTTGATACATCACACATTATCCTTCATTACTTCTTCCCTCTAGAATCAAGATTGACTTATCTTATCGGGTAAACTGATAACTGAACCGATAACGATCGATAACCGATAACTGATAGCCGATAACCGATATTTTATCGATTTAGCCAATTTGTAACCCGATAACTGATATGTCAAACCGATAACATTCACAACCAAACTGAATCGAATAGTGACTAACCTCATCCCGCGTAAGTCGGGGCGGGTCTGTCCCACCCCGTGGCAAGCCGGGGAACAAAGCACGACGGTGTGAGTGAGGTCATATTTTATAGAAAAATTAATTTGCCCCGTCTTGCCTCACGTAGCCTCATCCTACGTAACAACATAAGCAGGGGCAGAGCTAATCTTAAAGATAGATGTTCGGCTGAACATAATAACTTTGTTTCAAACTCTATAATTATCTTAAGAAATAAATTATGCCAATCCTCCATACCAAAACGTAGTGAATCAAAGTGCCTTGTTGTAGCGCCAATATCATTATTAAGGGAGGATTCACATGAGGTCAAGAGGGTTCAAATGATTTCGATCATTGAAAATAATAATTAGGATATTATGCAATTTTGTAAAATCTTACACATTATTATTATAGTTATAAAAAACTTTATATTGTTGATATATAAAAGTTAAGCTCCATGCACAATATTCTACACTGCTTGCTGGCTGGTGCTTCACTAGTTCTTATAAAAGTTTGATTGCAATTCTATTATTATCACCTATTGATCTTTGACATTCAACGTAATCCCCAAATCTATGTTGAAAATGACATTCAGCCAATAAGATGTACGTACTGAATAGAATATTTAATTAGTTAAGGAAGCTTCCTAGCGTGAAAACACGTAGGAATAAGTAACTTACTACGCGGCATATTGCTGCCAAGGGGATAGAAGAGGGCTTGTTTTCACGTGTTTAGATATATTTTGAAGAACTTCTTCTTGTTTTTTTTTAAACATTGAAAATAAGTGTATTTGAAATGTTATTGGAATAAATAATTTTTCCGAAAGAAATAAAAAAAATTACAACTTTTTTTGAAAAAAATTAAAATATCAGTTTCAAACAGAATGATTTATACTTTTTAAAAGAGACTTGGTAATAAGAACAGTTTAAATCAGATCGGTAGAAATTAGAAAAAAGTCAAGGTGCTAAGCTGTCACAGTGCACGGATATGTTTCACCTAACCAATACTTCAACCCTGGACAAGTTAGTCGTGAATAATATTCTAATATATAATTTATTCTCTTACACTTAAAAAGGAATTTTGATTGGTGGCCCATTGACCTTTGATAATTTTTCTACACTTATCATTTAAATGTATCTTATATTACGGATTTAAGTAATGTACTACTATATGTTATTAGTTATAAAATTACTACTATTTATTTTCGGGCTTCAACATTTCTATCCATGAAATAAGTTTCAACATTTAAAGTCAGCTAATTAAGCCAAACGGTCTCTAAATTGACAACTAGAATTAAACAAAACAATCTAACAATAGTGTGAAAATGGCACTTGTATGATATAATTATTATGGAGTTCATTGTTACTGTTATTGTTACTTGTATGTACGACTAAACAAAAGGTCTCTATAGCTATGATATATTACTGTGGAGCTTATTTGAATTAATCATCTAAAAACTAAAAGATATTAAAAATAAACAAAAGTAGAAAGCTTCATAGTATTTTATGTAGGCAAAGAACAAGTCAAACTATGGATGGAGACAAAAAGCTAGAATAACGCGGTATAATATATTGGCAGTCAATAGTGACCCACTAGCCTCAAAATTACACTTGTTTCATTTGCCTATAAATATTTCATTGCCACATTCCCTCTTCTATCATCTTCACAGCTTCCCATCACAAAGCTAATTCATAAGCTTCTATTCTTAGTTCCTTGACATCAATATTGCAATAATATTTTCAAAATGATTAGTATTTCAAACAACTCTTTTGCAGCTATGTTTTCTTTTCTCTTTATATTCTCCAGCATGCAATGCCATGCACAACTTTCTTCCACATTCTATGATCGCACTTGCCCTAATGCTCTCAACACCATCCGAACAAGCGTTAGACAAGCAGTGTCACGCGAACGTCGTATGGCTGCATCTCTCATTCGCCTTCATTTCCATGATTGTTTTGTTCAGGTTGGTTAAATACACATTAATTACTACGTGTTTCTCTATTTACTTCAAGTTGAAATTATAAACTTGATTACAAATGTACTAACTTGTGATTTTAACTATAGGGTTGTGATGCTTCTATCTTACTTGATGAAACTCCTACAATTGTTAGTGAGAAGACTGCGTTGCCAAATCTTGGGTCAGCTAGAGGCTATGGTATTATAGAAGATGCCAAAAGAGAGCTTGAAAAAACATGTCCAGGAATTGTATCATGTGCAGACATACTTGCCGTTGCTGCTAGAGATGCATCAACTCTCGTAAGTATTCGTAGTTTGATTTTCATTTTCTTCACATCATAATCAAACCTCTCTATAACAACCATGTTTGTCTTGATATTTTTTTTTTTGGATGTTACAGAAAAACTTGGGTTTTATATATAGTGAATGGTTGTTATATATATAAATGTTGTTATAAAAAAGTCTGACAGTATATTCAAACTAACCAACATTATGTTAATTAGGTTGGAGGTCCATCATGGGCAGTGAAACTGGGAAGAAGAGATTCAACAACTGCAAGTCATACACTTGCTGAAACTGATCTCCCAGGTCCATTTGATCCTCTTAATAGGCTTATTTCTAGCTTTGCAAGCAAAGGCCTTAGCACGAGGGATATGGTTGCTTTATCAGGTAAAAACTAATCAGGTTATTATTAAACATATACAGATAATTAAGAAGAAGTTCTAATGGTTTAAACTTTGTAATTATAGGAGCACATTCAATTGGCCAAGCACAATGTTTCCTTTTTCGCGATAGGATTTATGGCAATGGAACAGACATTGATGCTGGATTTGCTAGCACACGAAGACGTCAATGTCCTAAAGAAGACCAAAATGGAAACCTAGCTCCACTTGATTTGGTTACACCTAATCAATTGGATAACAATTATTTCAAGAATTTGAGGCAAAGAAAAGGTCTTCTTCAATCAGATCAAGTCCTTCTTAGTGGTGGATCTACTGATGATATTGTTTCTGAATATAGTAACAGTCCTCGCGCATTTGCCTCTGATTTTGCTGCTGCTATGATTAAAATGGGAGATATTAGTCCCTTAACTGGTCAAAATGGAATTATAAGAACTGTTTGTGGCTCCATAAATTGATCATTTGAAAGCCTATAGCTATTACATGTATTTTGTATTCATTTGATTCTTTAATTCTCTATGTAATGTTTCAAAGAATGAAATAAAATGCTAATTATGGATGGTTTAAGGAAATTAATTTGTAACTTAGCGGAGTAGCTTCAATATTGAAACCACAAATGACCTCCCTATCTCCTCGAATAATGAAAGAGACAAACATTAATTACTTTGTCATAATATTAAACAATATCAGAACACATTTATATCTTTACTTTCTAGATATTCATGTCTATTCAGCACTATTCATGTCTATTCATGGGATCTTGTAAATTCAACACCTATTTCCATTAATGACGATGCACCTCTAGATCTTTCAACAAACCTCTGTGTCAACTGCTTGAATGACATTCGCACTATGGCAGTGATATGCAATCCGCGTGCAGACTTCAACAACACGTTGAAAGACTCTGACACATTTATCGTCAAAATTTCCCATCTTCTACCATACCATCCTTATGCAAAGTCCACTTGTCAAGCTCATGTCGCAACAACCAATGATAAGGTTTTGGGTCTTCATGCCTAATCAATTCCAATCGCCCCCTGAAATTACACTCTTGGTGCTCTGTAGCGAACCATCCACAATAAATCATGTAAATCCTTGTTCGGACGACCCTCTGGAATTTGGCCTTCAAGTGCCTAACACAGCAACAGTGGTAGGCATACGGTTCCTGCCATGCATGCAAATTCAATACAAAACTTAAAGTACCGCTATGCCGATCAGAAAGTAGACAAATACCTGAACGCTATCTGACAACATGCTCCTTCAAGTGATTCAAAAATTATGTCCACGTCTCTTGGCTTTTATTGGCAGAAACAACAAATGCAAGGGGAAATATGCTTACATTAGCACCTATTGCAACGACAATTAACAACTTAATATCATATTTTCTACATACATGAGTGCCGTCTATGAATATTACCGGCCGACAATGCACAAAACCACCAATGACTGATTTAAATGCCCAAAACACATATCTGAATATTGATTCTTGTATTCTCGTACTCCACTCAAGTTTTCATTCAGAAAGAGTCTCGGGGTTAAATTGTTGAAATGCAACAATGTACCTAGGTAGAGCGGCAAAGGACTTATTCCAGTTACCATAAAAACTCGAAAACGTACGTTTATGCCCGAGAAATGTCTTTATCTAGGTAATGGTACATCCATATACCTGGTGGATAGATGTTATATACTTTTTCCAGTTATACCATATACCTAGGTAGAGCGGCAAAGGACTTATTCCAGTTACCATAAAAACTCGCAAACGTACGTTTATGCCCGAGAACTGTCTTTCTTTAGGTAACGGTACATCCATATACATGGTGGACAGATGTTATACACTTTTTATTCTTGTTCCTTATGAATGGTTCAACGTGTGGAATAAAGACAAGAGAAATCAAGTTAACATTCAAGTTAAAATGATTCCCATTGAATATATGTATCCATTTCACAAGTGTGAGTGCCAATGTATTTCCCTGCAATCCACATATTTGTTTTCAACTTTCTCGCATGCAACATCCGTGTACAACCTTGAAACTATCTACGACAAATAACCTTGTATACTTTTGGAGATAGTTCATGAACCACAATCTCACAACACTCTTTTATGTTGTACATTCGCATTGTCCTGCTTAGGCACGCTTTATCAGCAAAAAGCATATTCTTTGACAGCACCGTTGGTCTAGATTTATCCCACATTGTTGTCCAAATATTGTTAGGATCCCATGTGATATGACCCACATCCGGCATACTAGAAAATTGATCAAGGTGGGGAATCTCCCTTGAATAAAACGACACGTAGGACCCGTACACTCTTGGTCTAACAGAAGGTGGAGTCTGCTTATATGGAGCATGCTCATTGGTGGCATCATGCTCCCATGTCAAATCAGGTTCATCATTCTCATGCTTATCATCATCAGGGAAGTGTATGTCTTCTCCAGACTCAACGTCATTGTTATCATAATCACTATAATCATCCTGACTATGCGCATCTGCCAGATCCGGATTAAATATATTGTCTTCTGGCAATTGAGTAAGGACAGGACCTTCAAGTTGTTCGTTTTCACTGCACAACTAATAAAATAATGAGTTTCTCACATTCATCCAAACATTCCATATAAACTTTATCACTTAACTTACAAATCATAATCCGTTGATATCCCATGATGTACATTATTTTGTCGTTGTTGACTCCTGGATGGACCACCATGATCCAACACACCAATATTAGGCATATTCCAATTGTCCGTTGGTTCATAATTTGTAAAATTCATATATGGCTGGTATCCCCTTTGGAATATATGAGCATTAATACAAATACAATACATAAAAAGCATCATAATACAAAGAAAATATAAAATTTACCGCCCGGATTGTGTATTATGTAAACTTGGGGAGAAATTATGTCCTCTCTCCTCATTGTCCGTAGAGATAAGTTTAGGTCTGGCCAAACTCTTTCAAACGGAACCTGTTCGGATAAAACTGCTAAAAAAAAAACCTAAATATTGAGGGTTATCCCTCTTTTGTGGAACCTAAATATTGCAACCTTCTTCAACCTTGACATATATTTTCAATATTTTTATCTCAAGAATCTCCCGGTGTTCATCCAGAGTCCTCAAAAAATCTATCAGATTTTCATCGTCTTCGATGTTAAAACGGCATAACAATTAACCCCTGGCAGAGTAACAGAATACATATATCTTCCGGTTACTTTAGTATTAACCGGACGCTTCTTCACACTCATTTTTTTACATAACAATGATACCAATCTATCGTACTCCATTGTAAGTGGCAACTTAAGATGACACTATGGAGAACAACTATGGCGTACTGAGTTATTCTCCACCACAACCTCACCCTACTCCCCTCCAATATAATGCAACCCTGATTTTTTACTCTTCGGACATTATGACAAAATACAAAATAAGTTAAGAAAATAAATATTTCGGAAGACCTGAAGGATCCTAAATGAATTTTTACCGAAATTCTAAAACTCCTTAAATAAACAAAAAACCATCCTGGTGGTACAATAATGGAGGGTATAGCGCATATATAGGATGCGTTATATATGTAGCGCCTATTATGATGCGATATACTCTCAATTATTAGTGGGCCAGTAAAATTCAGATAGGGTCAGAAAACTTTACATATAGCGCATGTAACAAAAGCGCTACAATTTAACGGACAAACGTGACGTTAAGGTCTAGCACATTGAATAAATGTGTTATATATACTTTGGTCATCAGTTCTTTTTCACCTATTTTTGTGCTTTGAATCCAGAAAAGCATTATTTTGGTTCTGGGGGCACTCCATCCGTCTCATATTAACAGTCGTGGTTACTAAAAATAATTGTCTCAAATTATTTATCATTTAAAAAATTTTAGACAAAATTGATTATTCTTTTCCTATTTTACTGTAGGTAATAATTGTTTTTAAAGATGGAAATAATACATGAAGAGAATAAATATTCAATGAGGAGAGATTATATCTTATGACATCAATAAAGGTAAGCAATCCCCACTTCCAACCGAGAGGGATTGCTCTGATGGTAAGCAATCCCCACTTCCAACCGAGAGGTTGTGAGTTCGAGTCTCCCCAAGAGCAAGGTGGGAAGTTCTTGGAGGGAAGGATGCCGGGGGTCTATTTGGAAACAACCTCTCTACCCTAGGGTAGGGGTATGGTCTGCGTACACACTACCCTCCCCAGACCCCACTAAGTGGGATTATACTGGGTTGTTGTTGTTGTTGTTGTTGACATCAATAAAGGTAGAATAGTCCAATCCATTTCCTAATTAATATTTCTTAAGGGGCATGTAAAAGAGAAAAAGGAAACATAATATGAGAAGGTGGGAGTAATAAACCCTAACCAGAAATCTATGTTAAGGTAAAGGGATTAAAAGAGGAAGAAACCTTTGTAAAAACAGCTTATTAGAAAATCCCAGAAAGTATCTAATTTAATGTACTCCTATTAGTGAAACCACTGGCAAGATCACTGTTGAGATTTTGAATAACGTGAAAAAGTTGAAATAAAATAAACTTTAAGATTATGCTTTGACCATTCGAAAGTCAATCCCCTGACAAAGGGAAAATCTAAATATATTAGTCTACGAAAGTTAGAAAAATAATAGAATATAATCATTTGATTTTCAGTTGGTCTAAGATGATTATTTCTGTAGAAAAACTCTTCGTAAACTTTTAAAATAATGAAGCATATCCAATTCCAGTATCTTATGACTATTTCAAAACAGAAATTGTGGACTAGAAAGGATGGAACGGAATTTTAAACCAGTAATTTGAGATATAAGTAACTTGAAGGAAGGTTAGATTAGCGCCTAGCAATAATATTAGAAGATAGTATACATTTGTATTAAATTCGAACCTTTTACCATGGAGTGTAACAATAATAATTCGTTTTTAATTAGTAATTTAAAATCTTTGATCTATCAACAATAATAAGCAAATGAATTTGGAGCTAATGGAAAGAGAGCCTTAAAGCGCAATATGTACCAATGCACTTACCATCAAAGATCGGAATTGACAGAGACGGATCTAAAATTTAAATTTAGTGAGTTTAATTTTTAAGATTTAACATTCAACTCATTGTACTGTTAAAATTATGGGTTCAAACTTTTGTTAGATTTTTACTTATGAATCCATATTACGTGTTCAGTTGAACCCGTACCTTAAAGGCTACATCTGGAAATGGATAGGATCTTTCCACTAGCCTGTAATGCAAATCTACAATGTCACATATGTTTACGTGAACCTAATAATTTTTGTTCAAGCCTTGTATTTAAATTTTTTAAAAATTCATTAAATATTATATTAAATATTTGAATGTGAACCCAGTTATTATAGTATATTAACTTGAGGTCGTTATAGAAACTTATAAACTTCAAATTTTGAAGTTGTATTTTGTAAAGCAATAGCCTTGAGTTCGAGTTCATAGTATAAAAAAAACTTGTAGGAAGCGTTTTCTCCTTTGGCGATTTCCCCAACCCCGATCCTTTGCTAAGTTCCTCCCGTAGTTTTAGGCGGATCCAAATTTATTTAATGAATTTAACTTTTTTAAAATTATTAGCATTGAATTCATTGCACCGTTAAAATTATGGATTCATACCTAACATTTGTTGAGATTTAAGTTTTTACATATAAATCCATACTGCTTGTCGAAAGTAAAGTTATGTGTTCGGTTGAACGTATAGCCAAAAGGCTATATCTCTAGTGGGGACAAATAGGATCTTTCCACGAACCAGGAAGGGGCATGTACAATGTCACATATATGTTTATGTGAACCTAGTAGTTTTTATTCAAGTCTTGTAAAGAAATTCACTAAATATTACTAAATATTTGAATGTGAACACAATTATTATTGTACATTAACTTGAGGTTGCTATAAGAACCGATAAACTTCAAATCTCGAAGTTATATCTGTTAAGCAATGGTCTTGAGTTCGAGTTCTTAGTATAAAAAAAACCTTCACTACAACATAATGTATTTATAGCTACAAAACAAAACGTAGCTAATTATGAAAATTTCCGTAGCTAAGCACTTTAGCCACAAACTTTTTTTCCATAGCATTCGTAGCAAGAAGTGGCGTAACTAAAAGTTAGCTACAAACTTTACATGACCCATGGCTAAGGACTAATACTTATTGCTACGAAAATTTTTTGTGTTCTAGCTGTGATGATAATACATTCTTGCCATGGAAAAGATGATTATAGCAATAATTTTATTCTTTTGCCACGGTAAATAAAATGTATAGCTATATTTATTTTGTAGATACAAAGTGTTGTATTGTAGCAAAAGATTAAATTTATTTGCCACGTAACTTTAAATTTTGTGGCTATTTCTATAGCTTAGTTTCGTAGCAATAGTACTCGTATTCAGCTACAGATGAAACATTCATAGCAATGAATTGAAGTATTTGCCGCAAATATTTTCTTATTGTAGCTAAAAATTCATACTTTTAGCCATGAAATATATCTTATAGCAAATATTTTCTTTGTTTGCTACGAAAAGTAAAAATATGTAGCCATGTTCGAGATATGTAGCAATTATAGATATATATGTTTAGTTACAAATTAAAAATACATAGCTAAATTCCATACTTTTTTGCCACGAAACACAAAACTGTTGCAAGAGATCTTCTTCATTTGCTATGAAAATAAAAATTTACAGCCATGTTTAATTGTATATATGTTTTGGTACGATTCAAAAATTCATAGCTACTAATTGAGAATTTCGCCTCGAATACTAGTAGCCACAATAATTCATATAATGCAGGTAAGAAACTATTTTTGGCATGAAATATACCTTCAATTGTAATTATCTAATAAATGCGATATTAAAAAAAGTGTTCAACAATATCATTCAAAATAGTGGAATATTATTTTACTCAAACATATCAATACGCTTTTACAAAAGAAATAATAATTATTCATGTCCCCGTCAATCTTGATGCTTTCAGCACTACTCTACAACCTGCAACAACAATTAGAAATATATATAAGACAATAGTACAACAAAGTATTTTTGCTGAGAAAAATAAATTTTACTTGTTAATAAGAATAATTTTTTGTAAGGATGATATAAAAATATATTAGTAAATAGTGTAATAAGTTACTTACGATTTGATTTGCATCATTTGGCTGTTGATTTTGAGCTGCAAGCATCATTTGGAATCTTTTTTCCCACCGTTTTTCAATCTCCACTAATTTATTATCAGTTTCTTTCTTGATTTCTTCAACTTTTTCATCAGCTTCCCTTTTAACTTCTTCGACTTGTTTCTTAGCTTCCCTTTTAACTTCCTCCACACGCTCATTTGCTTCTTTTCTGGCCATTTCTACTTGCTTTATAAGTTGTATCTTTGTTGGTCTACCTCCAAAATATTCACTGATATTCTTTCCGGGACCGTATGCTTGAAGATATCCATTTTTTTCTACCCCAAGTACTTTCTCAAAGATATCATCATCATTTAAAGAAATTTCTCCTTCTTTTTGCCGCTCTTTTAATTGGTCAAATTGAACCTACAATCAATAACGAAAATTAATTAAACATAAGTGCAAATGTATAATCTAAAAGGAGATAAATGTAAAATAGAACATATTGACATTACAATGATATCTTGTTGGAAAGCATCAACTTTTTTTCCTTTTTTTCTCTTGCGAGATTCCAGAAAAACTTCAACACGAGATGGAGCTTTTCTATTTTTTTCTCCTGTGAAAATAATAATCATTTTCATTAATTGAATAAGACATGTGAATATAATTCTTATAACTTTGTTCTAAAAAAATATCTTGTTGTTCATATATACCATTTCGTATCTAAGTCTTGCATAACTTTTGGTTCCACTATATGGAGGCAAGGAACGTTTCGATCTATTTGCCTTGTTTTGCATGCTTTTCTTCTGAACAAGAGTTTAAAAAAATTTGATAGTATTAGTTTCTACAATATATAATAATTTAAAAAGAACAAATAGATTAATTAAAATACCTGAAAGTCAGCACCACTCCAAAGGTTGACCAAATATTTCCATTCATCTATAGTGAGAAGTTTAGGCTTATTCCGTAAGCGAAGTGCATAAGTTGCTTTTGAATCAAAATACTTATTTTTCAACTTATGCCTATAGTCTCTATAGAGGTCACTCATATGACCAAGTATTGCACCTTTTCTTCCCTCGAAGACATCAAAATTAAAATTTTCCTATAAAAAATAAAATATATCATTATAAAAGTTAGAAGTAGTGATTTAAAACCAAACTTGCTTAGTATCTCAGATTGTCAATCCATCAAAATTAAAAAAAATATAAACTTTATTAGTTTACTAATTTTCTTACCAAGATAATGTCCCACATGTGGTCGATCCTATCTTGCTCTATTTCATTCCAACCATTTACTTTTAAAGGGAAACAAGTTCGGCTTCTCACTGTCTGACCCAAAAACCAAGTAAAATCGGTTGCATTCTCACCAATAGCTTGGTGATCTTCATCAAATTGAACGATCAATTTTTGTCCTTCTTGTAAATTGATTATATTCACGCATCGTGTAGGCCCTCTGGTTTTTCTTTTCAAAATGTTAGGGCCTACATTTATAGATTACATAAATATACTTCAAGTAAAAATATCAAATGAATTGACAAAGATCAATAAATGAAAAAGAATACCTGTTGAATTTATTGATTCATGTTCTTCCACAACCGTTTCACTCACTTGTTTAGACAAGTTCTCATTAGAACTATTTTCTCTCAGAAAAGAACTCATGAAAATATCATTTTTTCGGAGTGTATAAATATCAATTGATTTATCCTTATGCTTCTCGTAACTAAGAAGCATATTCTTAACATCTGAATCGTCACGATATTCTACTAACCCATCACAATTACCGATAAGTCTATCACCTCTCAAATAAGCAAACTTATCTCCCTCAAGAATATTGAAGTTACATAACCTTTTCATTTCATCAAGCAGATCAAAGAAAGCTATGAAATGAATATCAATATTTGCTTTCACCAACTGACCGCTTACATATTTTCTCGAAGGAGAAAATATAAAATGACCACCATAATGGAAGCTAAATTCCAATTCTCTGGTCATATTCATGTTTCCTAGAAAATTCATAATATAAGTTAGCTAGATGATTAAACAAATACAAAATATTGTTTAATTGAAAAGGAATTAATAAGGAATTCAATATTTTATAAAAGCTTATTGCAATTACCCGAATAAACAACTTCTTCTATATGTTGTGCGAGCAAATCTTCTGTAACGGATGCTTTCTTGGAACTTTTCGGAGGTTCCGTCTCATGATCATCAGTCAATCGATTATTTCTTTTTCGAAGACCATTTCTACCCATGTCTGATTAAAAATAAGTATTTGTAAAACATCAATATATATTTAATAATTTCCAGTAATAGAACCAGACCGAATTACCCACTAGAAAGGATGCGGACTATTCACTAGGTCCCAAGCTATTTCCATATCAGTAATTGAAGCAAAAGTATAAAACTATTTATAATTAAGTAGAAACTCAAGATGCAATGTTATCAAACTATAATTTTTTAATGTTAAAAATAAACTGAATGAAACACTCAATTAGTATAATGATCATAAGTTCAAACTAAAATATTATTCAAGTTGCTTAGTGTGCTAACCGAAACCCATCACGGCTTTACATTAAAGAGAATTAGACTACTGAGTAAACAAGTTTGAAAAAAATACACTAGTTGATCAATCATTAATATAAAGTGCAAAAAATTGGTGCAAAAAGTATCCATGTATCCATGTATTATCTCGTCTATGTTAAAGTGCAAAAAATAAGGCTTCTAGCAAAGAAAAGAACGTAAAGGTAAAATATGTCAACTTACATCAGAAATGAATTAAAAAGTAATATTATAAAACAGTTGCTTGAAATTAAGAAGCTTAAAGGAGAAAGTAAAGAAATTCTTTAGGTTTCTAGCAAGGAAAACGGCATATTGAATATGCATACCTTTGATGCAAGGAAGAGGCGTACCCTTTTGCTCCTCAATTTTAGTATTTTAGGGTTTTTATTCTTTTAGTTTATGTTTGGCTCACTGGTGTCTCTAATAGGAAAAGAAGCTGTAATTTAGGCACAAAAAATTAGAGGGAAATAATTTGGAGGGAACTTTTTTTCTTTTGGTAAAATCATATTTTATTTTCAAGTTGTAAATTCATGTTTCCCTCCTCCTAAAATCAGACAAACAAAAAGAAGTTAGATAAGAATATTATTAATATAAACATATTTTTATTCCATATAATTTAATTATATTTATCTATTTTAGTTTGTAACTTATTAATATAACTATATTTTAGTAACAAAACTAGTCTCGAAGCACTTGATCGTGATAAAGCTTGAGTGATACTTAGTGAAAATTTTATTTAAATTCAATACATTAGTTAATAAATATTAATTAGAGATGATCACCTTATTTATTTGTAGTATATGTGAAACTTACTGGTAATGTAGTAAGCTCCTGCAATATTAGGTTGAATAGAACGATGAACACCTCTAATTACACTAAAAGGTATTGTTTTGATTTAAAAAAAGGTCCGAGTAGCATAATTATTTTCGAAGCATGCATTTGTTAGGATAAATCTTGAGCGATGCTTGGTCAAGTTTTTGTAACGACCCGGCCAGTCGTTTCGAGAGTTATAGCCCCGTTCCCTTATTTTTTGCTTCTTTTGTGTCGCTATAGCTGTATTATGACTTATCGGGTTAGTTGGTTTGGGGTCCCGAGTGTTTTTGGAGTGAATTGAGTCACTTAGTCTCTTAAGTTTGATATCAGGGTCGGAATGGAATTTCGGAAGTTGGAGTAGGTTCGTGGTGTCATTCTGACTTGTGTGTAAAATTTGAGGTCATTCGGACGTGATTTGATAGGTTTCGATGTCGACTAGTGACACCCAATGTCAGGTTTTTTTTTCCGCACTTTTGTTTTGATTTGAACTTCTTATGAAGATTTTATATTAAATGTCTTTGGGATTATCTTGAAAATGAAAATATGATTTTGTTTTGGTAATGTGTCGGCTTGCCTAGTACCAAGATAGGCGCCATCACGACATGGCTAGTTTTTGGGTCGTGACTGTTTTATTTAAATTCGAGATACGAGTTAATCAATGTTATCACCTTACTTATTTAAATTATCTTATGAGTAAGATCGTGTGCTATTAGGTCGAACTGAGTGATGAACACTTCTAATTAACCTAAAAAGTATTGTTTCAATAGAACGAATCAAAAGCATTTGATCAAGATAGATTTTGAGCGATACTTGGTAAATTTTTTATTTAAACTTGATATAATTGTTAATCAAAGTCAATTAGAGATACTGTAAAATTAAGTCAAAAGAACACCTCTAATTACCCTAAATGATTTTGTTTCGATAGAACACGTCGGAGTAAAATAACTATCTCGAAGTATTTGATCATGATAGAACATGAGCGATGCTTGGTGAAGTTTTATTTAAATTAATATAATAGTTAATCATTAATAATTCCATGTGATCACTCTATTTATTTTAATTATATGTGAAACTTACAAGTAGTTAAGATAGTAAGCTACTGAAAATTTGAATCGAATTGAACGATGAACACCACAAATTACATTAAAAGGTATTATTTCGGTAGAACATGTCCACCCAAAATAACTATTCTCAAAGTACTTGATCGTGGTGAAGCTTGAGCAAACTTGATAAAGCTTTATTTAAATTCGATAAAAGAGATTATCAATGTTAATTAGAGATTATCATCCTATTTATTTAAATTATATTAGAAATTTACAAATAAGATCCTGTAAAACTAGATTGAACTAAACGATGAACACCTCTAATTACCCTAAAAGGTATTATTTGATAGAACATGTCCGATTAATTAGAGATAATCACCTTATTTATTTAAATTAATTTGAGACTTACAAGAAAGAACCCGTAAAATTAAGTTGAATCCAAGAATGAACACCTCTAAAATTTTAAATCTTAACATATAATATAAAGTATTATGGGACCAAAGTGTATAATATGCAACTTTGACATATATGTGCATTCCTTAGAACATGACGTACAATCCCCATAAGCATTCCTCTATTTGTTCTAATTTACACCGTACCAAAAGATCCCTAAACCCTCTATTAATTTTTTTTTTTATTATATTTAATTATAAGATATCTGTATTTATTAATCCAAATAAAGTAACCAATTAATATATATCGTAGTTTTTTATTGTATTTTATTATTTTCGTTTTTATTTGTATATTATATATAAACATATTTTTTTCGTTTTTCCAAAATAATTTTAAAACTCCAATTTGAAACAACTCTCAATTTGAATCGGTAATTCACCATTTTTTTAAATTTTAAAATTATTTTGAAACTCCAACTTGAAACTACTTTCCGATTTGAATGGGTAGATTTTCTTCTCTTTTTTCATTTTTTTATAGGTAAAGTTTTTTTTGCCTTTTATTTTAAAAGTTTAAAAACTCAAACTTGAAACTACTCCCACCCAATTTGAATGGATAGCTATTTTTTATATATTTATTTTTTGTTTTTTAATTATATTTAATTATAAGATATCTATATTTATTAATCCAAATAAAGTAACCAACTAATATATATGGTAGTTTTTTTTATTGTATTTATATGTATTCAAATTAAAAATAAGTAACTAATAACTAATTATAAAATAAATAACTAATTAGTAACTAATTATTCCATATGATATTTTTTTAGACTGTCACTTGGCTTAAGGAGAATTTTTTTCTCTACTTTTAATAATATATAGATATGATGTGAATTCAAATTTATTCCAATATGAATAGCCAAAAACCGTACATGAACTTGAACAAAAGATTATTAAGACAAAGATGACGATCGCATTCAAAAAAGAATTGTACTTTGCTAGCTAGCAATTGAATACTTTTCATAAAGTAGTATTTTAATGCCGTTGACCTTTGAGCATTGATATTTCAAAATTTTATCCTTTGACTTTCCGTTATATCCTAAAACTCGATTAAAACTTATGACTAGATATCAAATCATTGTAATGAAAGGTACTCCTAAATAAAAATGACTTAATTGTACGAAAGCCAATTTAGTCAATTTTCTTTCTATATCAATTTGTTTATTTCTTAAATTTTACTCTCTCCATTCACTTTTAGTTGTCAAGTATTCTAAATAAATTTTTATTTTTACTTGTCACTATTCGCATATCAAGAAAAAAAGAATTTATTTTTCTTGTTTTGCGCTTAACATTAATAATGATATGGTATCCATCTCATTCAAATTGTTTGGTAGCCAATATTGTTGACTTGGTTTGGTAGCCAACCTTGTTGAGTTTGTCAAATATTGGTAGCCAATTTTATTGACTTGGTTTGGTTGGTAGCCAACCTTGTTGAAATTGTAAAATGGGTGTAGAAATTGTCAAATATTGTAGGTGAGGTTTTGGCTATAAAATGAGAGCTTCAACTCATTTCTATACACCAACAAAGAGAGAAAAGAGAGAGCAAGTCCATAAACTATAAGAAAACAGTTTGTGAAGAAAAATAGAGTATGAGAGATATTGTATTGAGGTGAAAAAGGCAAAAGAGTGTTTACTTATTTTGAGGGTGTAGTGGTCTTAGGAGTATTTTTACTCGTTACTACACAGTGTAAAATTCCTCGCTATAGTGATATCAGTTGCTCTCCTTGGCCGTGGTTTTTTCCCTTATTCAGAAGGGTTTTCACGTAAAAATCTTGGTGTCATTATTGCTGCATTTCTATTCTTGCTGATTTAACCATAACTTAATGTTCTGCGTTTATCACTAATACCGTGAATACTATTTATTTCGGGGTTTATTCCCAACAAATAACTCATTCCAAATAATTTTCCAAATCCATTAACATTATACACCAATTAATACGTGTATCATGGTAAATTATATATTTTATTTATTATTTCTTAAGGAGTGTGCAAAGTTAATAATGGACAAGTAAAAGTGAACGGAAGGAATAGTTTATAAACTTAAAAGTAAATAAACTCTGTTTAATTTGAATTTTGTAAGAGTTAATTTGCTAATATTCAAATAGAAATCAGATCCAAAAAAAATTATTTTCTTTTATCAAAGTATGTGGCTATAACATTGATCACACTGGTTTGGGAGGAGTCATACGTAACAGCCAGGGCAAATGGATAGTGGAACACCAAAAATTGACTAATGTCATAAACAACAATCATGCTGAACTCCTTGCACTAGAAACGAGTCACAGAGTTGCGGTCCAATTCAAGCTTCATCCCATTGAGATAGAAACGGATTCCACAGAGGTAATTTCTCTCTTTGACAAAGATCACCAAATTTATGATCATCTTATCTCCTCATGCAGGTGGTTAATGGCACAACTGGGAACGTCATTGCTCAGACATAACTTCCGCGAAGCAAATTCAGTAGCTTATCTTTTGGCAAAAGACAGCAAGAAGTTAAAATCCATAAATAAAAGAATCATTCATCATGCACCTACCCAGCCAATGGAAGCAGCTTTGAGGAATGATGCTGTGGAAAGACAGTACTTTAGGACAAGATCGGAAGAAGTTTGTAATAGATTAGCTAGTATGGGGAACATTAATGCTATGCAATACTCTAGTACTTTTGTAAACTCTCTCAGTTTCGATCCCAATGGGATGGCTGGGAGAGCCCTAAGTAATGTTACTTAGTTTTTAAAGTATTCATATTTACATCCAAAAAAGAAACATTGATCACATTCACACTAAAAGACAGAATCTTTTTCATTTGACTAAAAAGTAATAAATACTTTTTTTGTTCCCAATTTATGTGATGTCGATCGTGGTTAACTTAAGATGGAGTTTAAGAAAGTAAAAAATACGTTTGTTGTAAAAACAAATTTATTTGACTATAAATCATCTTATTAATGGAGTGTATATATATGGAGTCTAAATCATATATAGAGCGCCCAAGTGCTTTTTAGACTAAGTCATATAGTATTTTTTTTGGACAGACAAAAGAAAAGTTAAATGCAAAAGTGAACATTTTAGCCTGCAAGATTAACAATGACTGTTAGTTTTCTTCAATTACGGCTCAAGCTAACTTGTATGTATTTTGATTATTTCATTGGATATATGCTATGTCTTGCTGGTATAAGTATCGCACAACTTTGCCCAACATAACCTAGTAGAGATCAATACTACCTGTTACCTGCCCTTTAATAGAATTTTCCAAAAACTTTTAGCCGAAAGTCAGCGTTACATATACATTTCCTATTTCAAATATATTATTAAGAAAAAACTTGCAGTAACGCGGCATAGCAGCTATTAGTGACCAAAAATAGCTTTCCACTCTTACCATCTACGTATTTCCTTGCCTATTTAAGTCCCTTAGCCATTCCCTTTTCCATCATCTTCATTTCTACTAATTAGCGAATTCACCTAAGCCAAATCATTCTAAATGAATACTCCAACTCAATATTTCGCAGCTAGGGCTGCTATATTTGCTCTTCTTCTGCTTTCATGCATGCAATGCCATGCACAACTTTCCGCGACGTTCTATGATAATACTTGCCCTAATGCACTTAGCACGATTCGTACAAGCATCAGGCAAGCTATTTCAAGTGAACGTCGCATGGCTGCTTCCCTCATTCGCCTTCATTTTCATGACTGCTTTGTTCAGGTTAGCTTAAAGATTAATTATATCACTTGATTTCTTACAATTGGTTTTAAAGTCAATTTATTAATGGTTAAAATGGTGTTATATTGATCGTCGATTTAGGGTTGTGATGCTTCGATCTTACTTGATGAGACCCCTTCAATCGAAAGTGAGAAGACTGCGTTGCCAAATCTTGGGTCTGCAAGAGGTTTTGGAATCATAGAAGACGCGAAGAGAGAGGTGGAAAAGATTTGCCCCGAGGTGGTTTCATGTGCTGACATCCTAACTGTTGCAGCTCGCGATGCATCAGCTGCTGTAAGTTCATATATTTGTTTCTTAGAAGGAGTGTGTGCGCTGAGGCGGATCGAGTATTTAAAGTTTATGGGTTCCTGTCATAATCTCAAATATAATAATTGGGTTCACAATTAGATATTTATAAATATTTAATAAATTTTTTAATAAAAATACAGGATTTACGCAAAAGTTACTGGGTTCTAACCCAGTAACTATACTCCACTGTGTGTGCGTCTATATATATGTGAACATATTTGACCAGACACAGAGTTTAAGAAAAAAGAGAAGACTTTTGAACTTGTGTTATAAAATGAGGCACATATATTTTGTGTGGCAGTTTTTATCAACAATGTTTAAGTTAAATTAATACCATATATATAGTATTATACTGTAATCAATGAATTCGTAATCCTAATGCAAGATTATGCTAAAAATAATGGTCGGTCGGATTTACTGTTTACTTGTCCTATTTTCTAGCCAGTATACATAGATCATACATGGTTATGCTGATATAATATATGGATTATACATATATTATATATCTGTCAGCTATTTTACATTTAGTTTAAACGGTTAGATGAGCAGCAATTTAAGTTAATAATTCTTCAAAATATATCAGGTGGGAGGTCCATCATGGACAGTGAAACTTGGAAGAAGAGATTCAACAACTGCAAGTAAGACACTTGCTGAAACTGATCTTCCTGGTCCATTTGATCCTCTTAATAGGCTTATTTCTAGCTTTGCAAGCAAGGGACTTAGCACAAGAGATATGGTTGCCTTGTCAGGTAATTAATCAGGATATTAACATTTATCATTATCATTTAGAATCCGCGGGGAGCCTTGGAGAAACCGGTAAAGTTGCCATTATGTGTGACTAGGAGGTCACGGGTTCGAGCCGTGGAAAACAGCCTCTTTCAGACATGTAGTGTAAGACTGTGTCCCGTAGACCCTTGTGGTCCAACTCTTCTCCGGACCCGCGCATAGCGGGACGTTAGTGCATCGGGCTGAACTATCACTTAGAATCCGAACACAAATAGAACCTTATAGCTAGGAAAATTGAAGGATATTAATTAATTTTTGCTTTAATTTGCAGGGGCTCATACAATAGGCCAAGCACAATGTTTCCTATTTCGTGATAGGATTTATAGCAATGGAACAGACATTGATGCTGGATTTGCAAGTACTAGAAGACGTCAATGTCCACAAGAAGGAGAGAATGGAAATCTAGCACCTCTTGATTTGGTTACACCAAATCAATTCGATAACAATTACTTCAAAAATCTCATCCAAAAGAAAGGTCTACTTCAATCAGATCAAGTTCTTTTCAATGGAGGATCGACGGATAATATTGTTACTGAATACAGTAACAGTCCTCGAGCTTTCTCGTCAGACTTTGCTGCTGCTATGATCAAAATGGGAGATATTAGTCCCCTAACTGGTCAAAATGGGATCATAAGAAAAGTTTGTGGCAGTGTCAACTAGTTCTTAAATTCCACGCTGTTTCTATGATTGGTTTTGTATTAATAAAGTATATTTGTATGTTTGATGAACTGAAGTGTAATCTCATTCATTCTATTTGTTTCTTTGATATGTAAGATTAACGACGTTGTTTTTATGCAAATAATAAAAGTGTTTGTGTTACGTTTGGTGTAATGCTTCATTGACTTGTTTTATTGTATTTTAAGCTTTACCTTTCTTAAGCATCTATACTTATCGATTTGTATACTTATTTCTCCTAAATAATGGAGTAGTCTAAGATTTGAAAATTCAGCCTCAAAATTTGAGACTGATTGTCCATTTATTACTATGTAATAGAATAATATTACTATGTGAAATGCAATATTAACGAGTAAACGAATTAATCAGGTGCCTAAGTATTGTGACAAAAGATAACCAATTAGAAAACATGATGTAATGTTCATTACAACCAATAACAACATACTCAGTCTTAAAGAGGTTACTTAATTAGAACACTTGTAAAAGATAGAATTGTTGTAATTGTGAGTAAAAAGAGTACGATTGCTATCACAGTTTAAATTCCAGCCCAAGAACTATGAAAATAATTGTGCCTCAAATTTACTTTCATTCTGTTCCATGGTTTTTCACAGTGGTGAACTACTTTTCTGCATTCTTCTTTGTATAGAAATCAGATGAAATGGAGACCCCTTTCCCAAGTTTATTAAATAAGTTAGCCACTTTTTTTTCCTCTCCTAAAAAAAAAAGCGAGTTCGAACCGAGAGGTAAGCAACCCCTACTTCCAACCGAGAGGTTGTGAGTTCGAGTCTCCCCAAGAGCAAGGTGGAAAGTTCTTGGAGGGAACGATGTCGGGGGTCTATTTGGAAACAGCCTCTCTACCCCATGGTAGGGGTAAGGTCTGTGAGCACGTGATTTTAGCCCTAGGTAATTATTCCCAAAAATTCAAACAAAATAATTTCATTGTTGCATTTTATTTGTGCATTTTAAATCATATGGAAATATAAAAAATACACTTGGTGCATTTAGGATTTAATTTCATATTTTATAATTAATTAGTAGTTAAGTTGTTTTTAAAACAAAATATAAGGAAAATAACAAAAATAGTTTATTTTGCATTTTTAATTGTTAATTGTTGAATTTGTCATGAAATAGATTTTTTAAAACGATTTTAGGAATTAGTTGGTTTAACTTTGAAAATATATTTGGTTTTTAATTTGTCATTTTAATAAAATCAGAAAAATAAAAATACAAATAAAACAAATTAAAAGAAATAAGAGAAAAACAATTAGAAAAAGAAAAAGGTCTTAATTGGAAACCAAATTGGGCCATTTTTGCACTTAATCCGCCCGGCCCAAGTCATTTGCCATCGCCCAAACCGGCCCAATTGTTACCCAACCCAGTCTATCTCACTAAACAACCAAACGACGTCGTTTCACTCCAATTCAATCTGGACCGTCGAGGTTACCTCATCTAACGGTCCAGAAGTCCCAAGCCCTTAATATATAACTGTCCTAAAAGCCTAGCCCCCCCTTCTCTCATCCCCCAATCGTCTTCACCAACAAGACCCCTCCAAGAACCCTAATGGCGCCGCTCTAATTTTTCACCGCCGGCGATGGCGGCGCCACACCAAACCACCTCAAAATAACACCTCAAATTCCCCTCTTCGTCCTCTCTCTGAATCTACAAATAATTTCCCTCAAATCCTAGCCAAAACCTTCGAATCTTAAATCAAAAAC
Source organism: Nicotiana glauca (assembly GCA_026770625.1). Classification (NCBI taxonomy): domain Eukaryota; kingdom Viridiplantae; phylum Streptophyta; class Magnoliopsida; order Solanales; family Solanaceae; genus Nicotiana; species Nicotiana glauca. The sequence goes on along the minus strand of MU697076.1, from coordinate 5,243 downwards.
TATCCGGCCAAGATGCTACCTCATCCATTCACTACCAAATTTACACCCTAGATCCCTCTTCTCATCCTCTATCGAATCCCCAAGGTTTTTACCCTCAAATATGGCCGGAATCATTCGAATATTGATTTGAACTTTTCCGGCCAAAACCCTAAATGCTCCAAATTGTACCAAATTGGTACCATGTGATCCTCTCACCATCCACATGAAGATTCCACCATCTAGGACGTTCAAATATCATCGAATTTGAAAATTGATAACCGGTCGGAGTTCTTTCTCAGTGAGTTGGCTTTTCCTTTTGTGTTCCTGTTTTCTTTAGTTTAATTCGTATTTCTTTTTTGCTGATAACTCAATATTCTTTTAATTTCTATATGATTAGTCTAGGTTAATTTTTGTTTTATCAATTCTGTGTTGTTTCATGTTCTAACTGACTGATTAAGTTTAGTTCGTTTAATTTCTGGTTTATTATGATTGGAATCCTTTCTGTTTGATTTAGTGTTGATTATGTTCTTCAAGTTGTCTAAGTTTAGTTTAAACCCCTTTTAAGCCTTAATTAGTTTAATGCTAGTTTAGGTTTAAGTGGTTGGTCATAGTTGTTAGTTTTGTTTAGTGTTAAGGGGTTGGGTCAGTTAATTGGGGGTCTGTTAACCAGGGAGTTAGTTTCAGGGATAGTCAGGGGCAAATTGGGTATTTGGGATGAGAGAATAATGTTCTAGTTAGTACTAGAACTCCCTAGATCTTTCTAGATAGGGATATAAGTGACGTTTTAGGAAAGTTCAAGGTACTTGTCACACCTCCTTTTTACGATAATGTATTATACACTATACCCGTGAGGGCGTAGAAGGAGTTTTTTTTCCAATTTAAGGACAGTCGGAACGGGATTAGTTATTTAAGTTTTCAGAGTCGCCACTTGAGAATATAATGGTGTCCCAAGTCACAGATTTAATCCCGAACCGAGGAAAGTTTGACTCTGTTACAGTCTGCGAACTAGAAATCCGGATAAGGAATTCTGTTAACCCGGGAGAAGGTGTTAGGCACTCCCGGATTCCGTGGTTCTAGCACGGTCTCTCAACTGTTGTTTTGATTTTATCAGATTTCAATTATATATTTTAATCATGTGCAAGTATTCCGTTTTTGAATTT
>MU697075.1:86362-102242 GCA_026770625.1 Nicotiana glauca | reverse complement strand
CAAAACGTAAAAATCCTGCGCGGTCCGCGTGCCATTTCTGTGCGGCCGCGCAGGTAGGTAAGTAAAGGGCCCCACAGTTATCTATAAATAGAGACCTAGGGCCACCTTTAATCCTTTACGATATTCTTTCATCCGAGGCCTTAATTTTTACTGATTCATCTACGAGCTTGTGCATATCTGTAATTTCAATTAATCCCTGGTAACATTTCACTTCCAAATCATCTCTTCACTTAATTTGTTTCCATTTTATTTGATTTCTAATAGAATAAATTCTTAATTTCTTCCCATTTTTATTTTTATTTTTATCTTCATTAACTGATAGAGTAGGGTTGACAAATTCAGGTAGAAATAGGGCATAATCTTCTTGTCAAAAATACTGAGTAGGGACAAATTAGGTTGAATAAAATTGGACCAAAAGAACAAAAATACCCTACCCGGTAAAAGTTTGCCCTACGCGGCCGCACAACAGTTTTGTGCGGTCCGCGTGAGTTTGATTAGAATGATAAACAATTGGTTTGCGCGGTCCGCGTGACCTTTTTGTGCGGTCCGCTTGACTTCAGCGCGGCCGCGGTCCAAAACAGTGCGGACCGCGTGCCTTATCATCAGAGAGTAGTACTTTTCAGAACTTGGACCTGCGCGGCCGCGTACCATTTCTGTGCGGTCCGCGTTGGTCCCACGCGGCCGCATACCATTTGTTTGCGGTCCGCGTAGGTCATTTACAAAGAGTTTGCTGATTTATTGTTTTGCCTGTGCGGACCGCGTAGCATTTCCATGCGGTCCGCGTGACCTCTGACTGAAGCACTGTGTTCACATATAATTTCACTGTTACATTGCTCACTACTGCTATGCTTTTACTAACACTTCTAGACTTGTATCTCTTGCAGAAAATGGTAAAACATCGTGGAGGTGGACAATCTAAACGTGGGGGCAAAGATAAGCAACCCGGGAGAGGGGGTTCCTCCCGAGGGGGAAAAGGAAAAAGGGTGGTCAAACTCACTCCCGAGGCAAGAGCAAACATTAAGAAAATGCGGAAGATAATCCGGACAGCTGACAGAGCTGCCTCACATTCAACAGGGAGTGAGTATGCACCCTCCAGGAGTGTAACTTCAGAGTCTGCTCCCACACATATGTCTGTGTCACTTTTCCTCCAGCACTCCCCATCTCCTGATCAAGGCACTGTTGCCACTTCCAGAAAGCCAACAAATGTGGTATATTCGGACTCGTCTGATGAGTCCGGAACAGAAAAAGGGAATGATGACCAATACTCCACTTCTCCCACAGCTTCAGAATCAGGGGAGAGTGAAGAGCAAGCTGAGGGAGGTGAGCCTCAGGTAGGAGGTGTAGAGCGGACAAGGAAGCCAGAAGTGTGGGAGGACAGATTTGTTAGTCAAATTGCCTTCCACCGGTTCAGAGAATGGTGGCCTAAGAGAAAACTCATCCCAGAGAGGCGGTTTATTGATGCAGATCTACTTCCTCACAACCCTCACGTACAAGCTCAATTTCGTACGAGGGCAGGTTGGGGATTCTTCAAGGAACGAGTGGAGATGGCAAATGAGCATATGGTCAAAGAATTTTACACCAATATCTACCATGTCGTTCGGGGGTCCACAACTACTAAAGTGAGGGATAAGGTGGTGATCTTTACCGGGAAGGCCCTCAATGACTTCTTGGGTTTCGCAGATGAAGATGAGTCACAATACCTGGAGAAGTTGGCGTTAAAGGAAGAAGCTCGCCCATGGTTAGCTGAAATTTTAGCACCTCTAGGTACAGTGCCAGTGTGGCTCAAGGCTCAGGAGAAAATATATAGGAACACCCTCAGTTTCGAAGCAAAAGGATGGTTGACTTTTGTGTGCAATCGGCTTGATCCGACCACACATGATCACTCCGTCCCCATTAATCGTGCTGTCTTAGTTGCATCTATCATGGCGGGGTTCCCATTGAATGTGGGAAATGTTATGCAGAGGGTGATCTCCACAGTGGGAAATGAAACCAAGACCAACTACCCCTTCCCAAACACATTGACTATGTATTTCCGAGAGCTAGGGGTAGAAAAGAAGAAATTTGATGTGAAGGTCCATCCGGTGAGCCCTTACTCATGGTATGATCAAAAGGGTCCTGACAATCCGAAGAATGCCAAAAAGGGTCAGGCTTCCACTTCTTCCGCAGTTGGCCAGTCTGATGAGCCAGCTGCCTCTGAGCTGCCCATTGAGCCCAGTTTACTGCCCCTACAGTCTTCTGCAGCACCACCTTCTACTTCAGCCGAGCCACTGATTCCGGTGACCAAGACTCATAGATTCACTGCCAACCAGCTCACACACTCTCTAGCCAGTCTAAACAACTGGATGTCGGCAGCGACATCCAAGTTGTCCACTTTGACAGCAGCTGTACAGGCCGAAAGAGCACCAGTGACGGTTGAGGTACCTGCCTCTATTGAGGATACTTTGAAGAAAATCCTGGCCAACCAGGAAGAAATGATGAAGAAGCAGGATTCCTTGGCCAAGGCAGTTGGCGAGCACAGCAAGGCACTCAAGAGCTTGGCCAAGGAGCACAGGAAGTTTAGGAAAACAAAAGCTTCAAAGGAGGAGGTAGCAGCACTGAAGGTACAGGTGGACAAGCTAGTGGCGGATCAGCTGCCACTAGACTTGTTATTTGAGGAGCCTGCTATAGAGACCCCTACCGAGCAGCCACCAGTTGAGGAGCTTAGGCCCAGGAAGAAGAGTAAACTCCCCAACACTGAGGGAGTTGTGATTACAGTGGCCACGGAGCATGAGGATCCTTCCGGGGCCCATTCAGCTGAGCCACCCATCCAGGAGCAGGCACCTGTCCCAGTAGCACAGCAGCAGCAGGCTGGGGACCAGTCTGAGATCCCTGCCTGTAAACAGGACATGGGAGCCACTGAGCAGCATGAGCCAGCAAATGAGCCTTGAGGGGCCATTTTCTATCTCTTTTTCTCCTTTCTTTTTGATGTTATATTTGGTAGTTAGCATTGGGAACGATGCTAGCTCTTATTCGTGGGGGTGTGGCCCTACTTTTTGATAAACTGGATGATTGTATATATTTTTCTTTCTTTTCAGTACATTCGTAGACATAGTTGGATTGTATATAAAATTTTAATTCTGAATCCATTTAGTTGTCTATTCTACTATCTTGGTGTACATATTCGTTTGGTTATCAGTTGATGATTTTTCTTTGGTTTGTTATTTTCGTTATAGTGGCAAGGTTAGGCTAGTCGCCTTGTTTTGGTTTTGTTTTGGATATTGAAATAAACCCTTGGTTTTCTTTATGCCACGGTTCTTTCCAAGGGTAGAAGTGTTGTGTGAACCGGGTGGCTCTTCCCAATGATAGATAGCGTGACAACTTTCTTAAGGGTTGAGTCAGTTTTTGAATTTTCCTTTTGATTTTTTTTTCCAGCTTTTGGTAGTTAAGAGTACCTCAGGAAAAGCTTCACTTGGGCCTAGCACATTTGCCTTTGATCTTATGGTCAAAGACATTAAGTTGTGTTTAGGATGGTGAAAGTCGTGGCCTTGAGACTCTTGTGTTGACCAAACAATCATCATATGGTCATGTTGAGCCATTGTGCGCTTGAATCGTATCCAAGGTCGTTGTGGGCCCTCGACTCCGTCTTTGTCAATCCTTGAGCGTATGTGTGGCGAGAACTCGATTTGTGAGCCCAAGTACCGAGCCAATGGTCTAGAACTTGCCCCGAATGTTTGTTGAGGCGAAATACTAGGTGGAACTTGATTTGAGAAGTGATTGTAGGCTTTCTTTGATCCAAAATTGCCAATTTGATCCATTTTGTGACCTACCAATGCAAAGATCCCTAGTCCACACCTTTCGAGCCTTAGCTTTATTTTTTCTTTCATGAACCCAAGTTACAAGCCTATACCCATTTTTAAAATCTTCCCTTGAGTAATAGCATGAATGTAAGTTTGGGGGAGAGACAAAGCAGGCACCAATGTGGTAAAAAAGGGCAATAAATGCAAAAAAAAAAGGAAAAAGAGAAAAATACCCAAAGAACAAAAAGAAGAAAGGATTGAATTGAAAAAGAAAAGAGTGACGTTGTGTCTCTCTAACCCCTTGAAAGAAGAATCACTCAAATGAGTCAAGGAAGTGTGTCAAAACGAATCAAAAGAAGTGCTTAAGGGAAGATTGAACCCATATGGACGAAAGCATATCCTACTTTTACCCAAAAGTCTTCACAATGAATCCGAAAAAGCCCTATATGATCTCGAGTTGGGGGAAGCCTACATTAGTGGATACCTACATGAAGGGCAAGCATATGGTACTTAGAGCCGGGCTTAGGGTCTCTTCTTTGAGAGAGATGAGCGAAGAATCCATTCACCTCGATTTGTGTGCAAATACTCTAAAAGGTGAGGTCCATTTAGGGAGAGTCAAAGATGTTTGAGTTTAGGTTCCACAATGACCAAAGTTCTTGAGAAAGGTTCCTTGATGAAATGTGTCAACCCTTGAAGCTCTTGTGTCACACTTGATCCATAAGTTTTCAAAGTTTTAAATGTGTTAATGATGCATTTGCATTGAGGGCAATTGTTAGTCCCAATTGATGTTTGATTGAGGTCACTTTAGAACAAATAGGAATTACCTGGATGTTTTCTGTTGAGGGGTAGGTCTCATTTTCTTTGCTTGAGGACAAGCAAAGGTTTAAGTTTGGGGGAGTTGATAACTGTGATTTTTACATGATTTATACCCCTTTCTGCCTAAGCTTTGTGCATAAATTGATATAGATTAGTCCTGAATTGCTTACAAGTTGCGCTTGATTGCAGGTTTGAGTGACTAGATGATAAAGATCACAAATCGGCTCAGGAAGGAGTGAAATCTGCCAAGTGTCAAGAGATGAGCTAAAGTGTGAGTAAAAAGACTTGTGCGGACCGCAACCTTTTGTCATGCGGCCGCACAAGAAGATCCTGCAAATATTCAAGTCACGGAACCTGTGCGGTCCGCACTGTTTTGCCACGCGGACGCACAGGTAAGGATCAGAGAACCTGAAGTTTGGACACAACTCCACGCGGACCGCATCCATTTCTACGCGGTCCGCAATGATGAAGAAACAGAGGCTCAGATTCAAAGGCATAGTCCCACGCGGCCGCACACCAAAACAGTGCGGTCCGCGTGGGTGAATGATCAGAGAGATAATACTAAAGGAAAAATCAACTGTGCGGCCGCGCATCATTTCCACGCGGTCCGCGAGACTCAACTGTGCGGCCGCGCATCATTTTCATGCGGTCCGCGTGACTTACCCAACGCGGCCGCGTGGCATTTCCATGCGGTCCGCGTCCAAGACCCAGAAGCTCAAATATTGAAGGCCTTTTACCCTATGCGGCCGCATGTCATTTTCATGCGGTCCGCGACAGACCCTCAGGGGCATTTTTGTCCAGTATTTCCTGGGTAGTATAAATAGAATATTTTACTTTTTTTTAGGTTAAGTTCTTTTACACGGTACGAGCAGCTGAGCACGAGGCAACATTTATTTGACTGTTTTGGGCTATTTTCCTTAGTTTTGAACGTGGATTCAAGTGTATTAAATTTGTAGTTCATTAATATGTCAATTTCTACTATTATTTCTTCAATTTCTACTTCTTCCATGTCTAGCTAAACACATTAGCTAGGGTTGTGGCTCAACCCTAGTGTGGGTAATTAATGGGTGTTTTTGCTTAATGTTTGGATGATATTGGGTGTTTGGTTTTGGGTTGATTGTATGTTTTCATTTAGATTTTTGTGGTTGCAAACACTAAGTCTAGCTTAGTGGGTTTTGACTCTTCTTGAGAGAGAGAGTCTATAACCTCTCAATCAACCCAACAAGAATTTGGGATGGACCCATGAGAATGGTAGTCCCGAGTAACGGGTTAAACCTCGAGAGAGTAATTACCCAACTTGAACCTTAAAGTTACTTGGGCAAATTAGCCTACCCAATTGGTCTCAAGAGAGTCAATTGGGCAAAATCACTCTCTCTACCGAGAGGTGTGAGAGTGAGTGCTAAGTGCAACGGTTATCCATATATCCCATATTGTCATCCTTATATTGAAATTCTATACCCGTTAATTATTCACCTAGGCGAGTGCTATGACCCTAGTGTCTTCTCCTTATTGCATACACCTTAGAATTATAATTTAGCATAATCTAGTTCATAATTGTAGTCAATATCTTTAGTCGATAATCAAAGAAAACCAAAAATGTTAGAAGCCAAATTAGAAGTTACATCACTTTATTAGTCTTCACAAATACTTGACTCCAATATTAAGCTCCCTGAGGAAATTGACCCCGAAAACCACTATCGGGTAAAAGTTATTCGCGCCCACTCTTCCTAAGGGTTGAGTTTGCGACGATCATGCCGCCACCGTACCCCCACCACCTTAGGGTGGCAGCACTTACTCCGTTCAGTCCCGTATTAACACCCTAGAACCCCCTCACCTTCCTCTTCCCTAATCAACAATCCTTTTCCCTCGAATGTGGACTGAACCCTTCGAATTTCCAATCTAGGGTTCGAGCCCTAAAATCCCCAAAGCCCAAATCAGTGTGCTTATCGAAGATTTAATACTGTAATGGGCTTTATTCGTGTTTTTTCACATGAAAACACACGAATAATGGCTATTCCGGTCGAGAAATTGAAGAAGTCCTTCAAGGTTGGTCGAGTTTGCTTCTGGCCGGGTATGGGTATCTTCTTTGTGTTTTGTTTATTCGTTTATTTGTTTTTTTATGTTTTTACTCCATCTTCACACTCTTCCGTTCATCTTTTCTATTCTTTGTTATTGTCCATGTGTTGAAGCAATTTCTGTTTGCATGATTGGAGTGAAAGCATGTTAGTTGCATTTATTTGATTCGCATGTTAGTGTTAGGTAATTCGTTTCTGTATGCTTCTGATTGCAATTCGTAACTGGTCTGGTTTGTGAATTTTGGGGTGGGTGCATTGTTAATTATTGAATTGGGTTGGGTTCTTGTTAAAATTGAAGCCCAAAAGAAAGGAAATTCAGCCTGGTTGGTGATTGGGCTTTGGGTCAGTCCTGACCCATGTAATTTGACCAATGAAATTTTAGAGCTTAAAGGGCTAATTAACATGGGTAATCTAGGGATCGTTTAATAAGGGTAGCTGTTTTACCTAATTAAGTAGTAGGTTGCTAACATAGTAGTGGTGCACTACTAAACTAATAAAAGACAAAGGTACTAAGTAGTGGAATGAATTAAAAAAAATGAAAAGGGGGCTGGTTTGGCTTAATGCCCTTTTAGGAGCTGGAAATCAGAGAACACCTTGGGGCGGGGGACAGAATTAAGAAAGGTAATAATACACCTTAAGAGGGGGATACTCATTGATATATAAAGGGAGTAGGAGTCTGAAGTCAAAAAAGACCTGAAATACAGAATAGAAGGAGCTGCAGAGATTTGAAGAGTGAAATCCATAGATAGACATTAGGACTGACATTGAGGTTGAGATAGAGAGAGACATATACAATCGAATTTGGAGGAGCTAAAACACAGAAATACGAACGACTGAAAACAATAAATATTTATTGTTCCATTAAAATTTCTGAGATTCTAGAGGTGAAAAATGATCTAAGCTTGCTGGTTTTCAAGTTTTGGTTGCAGTTTGATTATTGGGTATCCCTAATCCTTTTGCTGGTCTGAGTGTGGCTTGAAACTGGTTTTCCTTGGTCATTTTCAGGGTTGATTTCGTTTCTGTGGTTAATACTGTCACTGAACTATCCACTGCTGCTTTATTTTGTAATCCAGGTATGCCTTGGATCTATTGATGTGAAGTGCAAATGTGAGCTCATGTAGTTCAAGATGATGAATGTTGACCAATAATAAGTTTCTACTGTTTGTTCATCATCATATTCGATTTAGTTCTTACTATTATAATTTATTTTGTATGACAGTCTATTTGGTTAAATTTGTATTCGAATTTATGAAGGTACAATTGATTTGGAAGCATCCAGACCTTTAGTACATGTTTAAAATGGACTGTATCCTGCAGATTAATCAGTTGGAATATTTGATTTTAAGTCCACAATCATGGATGTTAGATACATGTTAATACAATTTATGAGCATGTGTTTGGTGTTGGTCTTTAGCTTAGTTGTTTAGTGTAGTTGTGTATGCCATTAATGTTGTATCTCATGTGGAGGTATGGAATTGAATTTGCATTAATGTAAGGTTTCATGATGTTTGGTTTAGTGTGGAGTTCCTTTTCCTATCGAGTACATTATAGCTAGGTGGCCATTGAGTTTTTTTTTGCCACTGAATCTGATTATGGACTGCTATGGAACTTGATATAGCAGGATTAGTAGTTGCATTCTGCATTCCCTCCTGATAAATAGTGTGAATTACGTTAGATCCTTTCATGTTAATTTATTTAGGTCATCATAACATGTTTTGTGTTATTGAATAATGCTATGATCATGCAATATTGGTTGTTTCCTAAAAATAGTAAAAGGATTCGGGTTATTTCAAAAGCCAAATCTATGCATTGATTTTACTCATTTTAGCTTGGTGATATCCATAAGCTGTGGAAAGGTTCGAGGAACTGCATGTGTACTGGTAATTTTAAAAATCGGATTTGAAAACCTGTGAGTTCCAAGCTGAGTTCTTTGTATATGCAAGATCAATTAAGTATGGATATGAGTCTAACATCTGTAATGTTACACCGATGATTGTGCAAATTTGTTTTACGGGTAAGGATAGCAGCTCAATCACTTTAATTACTATTTTTCTCTTGGCCTGATTGGGCTTATTTCAGGCCCAAGGCCTAGGAGGCATTTGCCATAAATCTTTGTTTCCTTTTGTTATAGTTGCATGTCAATGAAATGTAAAAGGTTGTTCCGTGATAATGTGAGGAATCGAACTGAGAGCCCTGGTCGTTGGTTGAAGTTCTCCTCGTTTAATTTTGGCCCTATCTTGGGCCGAACTTGGACTCGCCTAAATTGGTAATTCAAACAGTATTGGGGCCATAGTTGTTGGGCTTCGTGTTTGGCCCACACTTTAATCTCATATCTTCAGTCTCTTTCCCTCTATTAAAATGTTGTCCCTTAGCCTGGACCATAATGGAACCTTTGCCTCATTAATGTTGGGTAATTGGGTTCCCTAACCTAGAAGGAGTGAACTATGCTAGGTAGCAAATCTTATGACCTTGTGAATGCAATTGAATTTGCCCTTTTAACTTAGAATTGAGGTGTGCCATGCCAAACAAAAATGACAATTGCGTGGCCTTCATTTAATTAATCTTTTATTGGTCCTTAGAATTCAGGCGCATCATCTAGCAAATTTCCTTGGCCCTCACAAAGTTGCAAACGCGTAGTTGCTTTAGGCGCGTATTTTAATAATCTACCTACCTAAACTCGGGTGCACATTTATGTGACCAAAATCCAAATCTCAACAATGTTAAAATATGTCAAAGACTACGGGTGCATTTATGTGACGTGGTTCAAGACGTATTTTAACAGCGTTGCAATATTCCTAAAAATTGACTAAAAGCGGTTAAAGTTAAAATTTGCACATAGGTTCATAATTGTTTAAAATCATATAACTAAACCACATATAACAGTTGAGCGACCGTGCTAGAACCATGGAACCTGGGAATATCTAACACCTTCTCTCGGGTTAAATAAATTCCTTTCTCGTTTTTCTGGTTCGCGAACTGTTAAACAGAGTCAACCCTTTCCTCGATTCGGGATTTGAACCAGTGACTTGGGACACCATAAATATCCTAAGTGGAGACTCTGAATCTTTAAATAAATAAATTCCGTTTCGATTGTCTTTTAATTGAAAAAAAATCCCCTTTATTATATCCCCTTCGGGGTGTGTAAAAAAGAGGTGTGACAGCAACCTGCTCCTATTTCATATTGTACAGTTGCAGGAGTGCAACCCGCTCCCATTTCATATAATTACCTTTGCATGAGTGCAACCCGCTCCAATTTTATATATTAAAACCAATCACAAAAGAATCCCGGCAAGGGAGCAATAGCATAATAACAACATCCCGGCAAGGGAACAATAATACCACAACAACATCCCGGCAAGGGAACAATAATGACAATTCTCATATGAAGCACAATAAGACACAACTGAGTCATAACGATTACAATACAAGACTCACGGACATGCTTGAAATCGACGTATAGATACTCGTTACCATACCTATACGTCGTACTCCACAGTTAGCACATAGCAGATACGACACAACTCCTAATTCCTCAAGCTAAGGTCAGACCAAACACTTACAGCGATGCCACGAACATTATTCAAGCTTCAACTATCGCTTTACCTCTTGAGTCCACCACCAACTCGCTTGTTTCTAGACACAAGTTGCTTAATAATATTAATAAGTTCTAAATGAATCAATTCTAATGCATGGAAATAAGTTTTCTAAAGTTTTTCCCAAAAAGTCAAAAATCGACCCCAGGCCCGCTTGGTCCAAACCCGAAATTTGGACCTCAATTTGAGGTCTAAATCTCCAAATTTCAATATTCTTAGGTTTTACCCAAAATTTCCAATTCCACCATGAAAACCCTAGATTCTAGGGTGAAATCTTGTAAAGTGAAGTTAAGGAGTAAAGAAAACGAGTTAGAAATCACTTACTAATGTTTTGGAGAAGAAAGGTTGTTTGAAAAATCGCCTCTTATGTTTTTGGAATTTTGAAAAATGAAAAATAACTGAAAATACCATTTAAAACCCTCAGTGCGGACCGCACAAAAAGGATTGCGGCCCCGGAGCTCACAATGTTGACTACAATGATATGCTTTAGTATTTTGGACAAAACTTTCTCTTCAAATGTCCAAATTGTGAGTTCTTTACTTTTCTGGAAACTAGACACGAAGGGCTATAACTTTCATATTTGAATCATCTCAAAATTCCTTGTAGATCAAAAGATATAGGTTTCCGAAATCAGACTAGTGAACCAGCGGAATCTTCCTCACCGCGGACCGCACAAAATTGAGTGCGGCCGAAAACCCTCCCCATCGCGGACCGCACTGGCGGGTTCAGAGATCTGCAACTTCTCTGAACCTGCAATAGCTATGTTTTAAGCCTTAAACATCCCGGCATCTACCTGAAGCTCACCCGAGCCCTCGAGACTTCAAACCAATTGTGCATACAAACTCAAACACATCATATGGACCTACTCGTGCGATCACATCATCAAATTAACATGTAAACCATGAATTAAATCTCAAAACTCATCATTTTTATCAAGAACACTTAAAGTTAATAACTCTTCAACCGGAAGTCCAACTCACGTCAAATAGACACCATTTTCACCAAATTTTACAGTTATCATTCAAATACTATAATAAGTTTGTACCGGGCTCCGGAACCAAAATACGGGCCCGATAAAAATAGTTTCAAACATTAATTCTTTTCTTCATTTTTTAGATAATTCAGCAAAACAATTTCTTTCAAAAATTGATTTCTAAGGCTTGGGACCTCGGAATTCATTTCCGGGCATACGCCCAAGTTCCATATTTTTACTGCGGACCTCCCGGGATCGTCGGAACATGGATACGGGTCCGTTTGCTCAAAATGTTTACCAAAGTCAACCAAAATAAAAAAAAATTCTTTAGAAATTTTCTATTTCTCATCTTTTCACATAGAAGCCTTTCCGGATATAGGTCCGGACACGCACGCAAATCAAGGTGAGGTAAAAGGGAGGTTTTTAAGTCTCAGAAAGCTGAATTTGTTTCTAAAACAAGTGATGACCTTTTGGGTAATCACACCTTTTTACATAATAATTTACCCCGTATCATAATTTTTTTTTATAAATATTGCAAGTTTAATCTTCATATTGATGGTGCGTAATATCAATAAACGATACAATCCATCCAAATATTGCATTCATCAAACAGTACAATGCAATACGATACATTATAAAACGATATTTTATAACCATCCAAACAAGCTGTAAGTCTAACCCCTACTCGTGTTCTTAAATGGTGGCATCGCAGTCAACTTGCAAACGAAACATCCACCAACACAAATAACAAGCAACTCTACCCATCAAGATTTAAATAGAACATCTTACCCTACTTCGAAAAGAAAAATAATATTTCAAAAAAATCAAAAAATAAAACAAAACACCCTCTTCCAACTCTATGACAAGGCACCTCCTCATATGACAAGTCCTTGTCCAACTGGACAATGCTGAAGTCTCACACATGGGATAGATCGATGTGATAGTTCCGAAGCATGGACACATGAATCACTAGGTGTATGGCTGATAAGCTCGGCGGCAAGGCAAGTCTGTAAGCCACCTTCCCCACTCGATCAAGAATCTCAAACGAGCCAATGAACCTAGGGCTAAGCTTGCCCCTCTTCCCAAATCTCATCACGCCCTTGATAGGCGACACCCGAAGTAATACCCGCTCACCGACCATGAATGCCAAATCTCAAACCTTACGGTCGACAAAAGTTTTTTGCCTGGACTGAGTTGTACGAAGCCTATCCTAAATGATCTTGACCTTGTCAAAAGCATCCTGCACTAGATCCGTACCCAACAACCGAGCCTCTCCTGGCTCAAACCATCCAACGGGAGACCGACACCGCCTACTCTATAAAGCCTCATAAGGAGTCATCTGAATACTCGACTGGTAGCTGTTGTTATAGGCAAACTCCGCTAAAGGCATAAACTGATCCCACGAGCCTCCGAAGTCAATGACACAAGCTCGGAGCATATCTTCCAAAATCTGAATAGTCCGTTCAGACTGCCTGTCCGTTGGAGGATGAAACGTTATGCTCAACTCAATCAGCGTGCCCAACACCCGCTAAACTGCTCTCCAGAAATGTGAGGTAAACTACGTACCTCGGTCCGAAATGATAGTCACTGGCACACCATAAAGGCGAACAATCTCCCGAATATAGATCTCAGCTAACCTCTTAGAAGAATAAGAGACTGCCACTTCCACTCAGGAATCTCAATCTTCTGGTACAAACCACCAGGTCTCTAATGCTCGTACTTAACTTGCTGACAATTCAAACACCGAGCCACACATGCAACAATGTCTTTCTTCATTCTCCTCCACCAATAATGCTGCCATAATCCTGATACATCTTGGCGGCGCCTGGATGAATAGAGTACCGGGGACTATAGGCCTCCTCTAAAATCAACTCCCGGAGCCCATCTACACTCTGGCACACAAACTCGACCCTGCAACCTCAAAACTCCATCCTCTCCTAATGTAACATACTTGTCACCTCTGTGCTGCACCGTGTCTCTAAGGACACACAAATGAGGACCATCATACTGCCGATCTCGGATATGCTCCAATAAAGAGGAGCGAGCAAATGTGCAAGCTAATACATGGCTGGGCTCAGAAACATCCAATCTCATGAACTGATTGGCCAAAGCCTGAATATCCAAGGCAAGCGGTCTTTCACCCACCGAAATATACGCAAGTCTGCCCATACTGGCTGAATTCCTACTCAAAGCATCGGCCACCACATTGGCCTTTCCCGGTTGACATAATATGTTGATATTATAGTCCTTTAATAGCTCCAACCACCTTCTCTGGCTTAAATTTAGTTCCTTCTACTTGAACAAATACTGCAGAATCTTGTGATCCGTGAACACCTCACATGCCACGCCATATAGATAATGCCTCCAAATCTTCAATGCGTGAACAATGGCTGCTAACTCCAAATCATGGACCGGGTAGTTCTTCTCATGAATCTTCAACTGAAGCAAAGCTTAAACAATGACCTTGCCATCCTACATGAATACTGCACCAAGTCCAATACGAGATGCATCACAATAAACTGTATATGGCCCTAAACCTGTGGGAAAAACCAACACTGGCGTCGTAGTCAAAGTTGTCTTGAGCTTCTGAAAGCTCGCCTCACACTCGTTCGACCACCTAAACTGAGCACCCTTCTGGATCAACCTGGTCATCTGGGATGCGATAGATGAAAACCCCTCCACAAAATGACGATAATAGCCTGCCAACCTCAAAAAACTTCGGATCTCTGTAGCTGATGCGGGTCGAGGCCAGTTCTTGACTGCCTCTATCTTCTTTGGATCTACCTGAATACCCTCTACTGAAACCATATGTCCCAGGAATGCAACTGAACTCAACTAGAATTCACACTTCAAAAACTTAGCATACAACTTACTATCTCTCAAGGTCTAAAGAACCACTCTCAGATGCTGCTCATGCTCCTCCCGGCTGCGGGAATAAATCAAAATATCATCAATGAAGACTATCACGAATGAATCCAAGTAAGGCCTGAACACTCAGTTCATCAAATCCATGGAAGTTGCTGGGGCATTTGTCAATCCGAATGACATCACCAAGAACTCATAATGCCCGTACCGAGTGCGAAAAGCTATCTTAGGGATATCGGATGCCCCAATCCTCAACTGATGGTAGCTAGATCTCAAGTCGATCTTAGAAAGCACTTGGGCACCCTGAAGCTGGTCAAACAAATCATCGATCCTCGGCAATGGATACACATTCTCAACAATCCGTCCTTCTTCTTGACAAACAATACCGACGCACCCTAAGGCGAGATACTGGGCCTAATGAAGCCTTTTTCAAGCAAGTCCTGCAACTGCTCCTTCAACTTAGTTGGGTCCATATGATACGACGGAATGGAAATGGGCTAAGTGCCTGGAGCCAAATCAATGCAAAAGTCAATATCCCTATCGGGTGGCATACCCGGCAGGTCTGAAGGAAATATCTCGGGAAACTCATGAACAACAGGCAAAGAATCAATAAAAGGAACCTCAGCACTAGAATCACGAACATATGCCAAATAGGCCAAACACCCCTTCTCGACCATACACCGAGCCTTCACATATGATATAACACTACGGGTAGAATGACCAGGAGTCCCTCTCCACTCTAAATGAGGCAACCCCAGCAAGGCTAAAGTCATAGTCTTGGCATGACTGTCTAAGATAGCGTGGTAAGGTGATAACCAGTCCATCCCCAATATGACATCAAAATCAACCATGTCCAGCAGTAATAAGTCTACTCGGGTCTCAATACCCCCAACCAAAACTACACAAGAGCGATGAACACGATCTACTATAATAGAATCACCCACCGATATAGACACATAAACAGGAGCACTCAAAAAGAATCGCTAGGCATGACCAGATACAGCGCAAAATAAGATGACACATATGAGTATATAGACCCTAGAACAAATAGCACTGAAGCATCGCTACTACAAACTAGAACTGTACATGTGATAACTGCATCAGAAGCCTCATGCCTGCTTGGAAGAGCATAACATCAGGGCTGGGCCCACCACCCTAGACTACATCTCTGGGATGACCTGCAGCTGGCTGGCCTCCTCCTCTAGCGGCCCGAACTCCACCTCTAACACATCTACCTCCACTTCTATCTCCTCTACATCCACCTCTGGCTGACTGGGTGGGTTGTGGAACACTCGGTGCCTGAACCATGGCACGGGAACTCGGATGTTGAGAGTTGCTCGATGCTCGAGGACAATATCTAGCAATGTGCCTCGTGTCACCACAAGTAAAACAAGCCCTTGGCTGCTGGGGCTGACGACCCTGAAAATTATAAAGCGGAGGTGCACTGATAGGAGCCGGTGGTTCAATGTAGGACTACTGATCAGAATACTGCAAGTGAGAACCACGGCCACCTGGGGCACTATGAGAAGCCTGAAGTGCTAACTGAAAAGGCCAAGGAGGATGGCCTCTACCAAAAGAATCTCTGCCTCCAGACAAGGCACCACTGAATTTGCCTGAATGACGAGGCCTTTTGTCAAACCCCTGACCACCATGCTGTGACAGAACCATCTCTACTCGCCTGGCCATATTGGCCACCTCTTGAAAAGAAATCTCACACCCCGTCTCCTTAGCCATCTGAAGTCGAATAGGCTGAATGAGCCCCTAAATGAGCCTTCACTCTCT
>MU697075.1:65753-85235 GCA_026770625.1 Nicotiana glauca | reverse complement strand
CTCTCTCTCTCTCTCTCTCTCTCTCTCTCTCTCTCTCTCTCTCTCTCTCTCAGTGGGAAGTATAAGTAGAGCTTGACGGGCCAAATCAATAAACCTGGTCTCGTACTGTGTAACAGTCATGGAACTCTGCTGGAGACGCTCAAACTGCCTCCGATAGATCTCTCTCTGAGTGACGAGTAGAAACTTCTCCAAGAATAGATGTGAAAACTAATCCCAAGCCAGAGCTGGTGATCCGGCTGATCTAGCCAAACAATAATCTCTCTACCAAGTCTTGGCGTATCTGGATAAGCAAAAAGTAAAGTCGACCCCATTGGTCTCCACTATCCCCATGTTCCTGAGAACCTCATGATAGCTGTCTAAATAATTATGGGGATCCTCAGAAGATGCACCGTTGAAAGGGGTAGTGAAGAGCTTGGTAAACCAATCCAATCTCCACAAGGCATCAACAGACATAGCAGCTCCATCACCGGTCTGAGCTACCATACCCAGCTGAACTGCTCCAACTGGATGAGCGGATGGAGTCTGAAACTAGGGAGCAATCTGCTCCGGAGTTCGTGTAGCAGGAGTCTGGGCTCCTCTTCCATCCTGACAGACGGCTGGTGCTACGGGATCCAAGTCTGCCTAGGCGACACTCACTAAAAGCCCACAAGACAGACCAGAACATCCTGAAGTACTGGGGTAGCATTGAACCCCTCTGGGACCTAAGATGGGCCCACTAGAACTGCCTGGGCTGGAATCTCATCATCAAACTCAACCTAAGGCTCCGCCGCTGGTGTTGGTGCTGCTGCTCTGGGATGAGCTCTGCCACTACCTCTGCCTTTAGCACGACCTCGCTCTCTGCCCCTCGTGGGAGCTGCTGCTAGGGGCTCGGGCTGCTGATCAGTAGATGAGGAAGTGTGTGTTCTCGCCATCTGCGAAAGAACAAAGTGGAAATTCAATTAGCATTGAGAAACCAAACCGCACGACAGGAAATAATAGATGTGAAGTTTTTTTCCTAACTTTGTAGCCTCTAGGGGATAAATACAGAAGTCTCTGTACCGATCCCTCAGAATCTGCTAAGCTTGTCTGTGAATTGTGAGACCTATGTAACCTAGAGCTCTGATACCAACTTGTCACGACCCGAACTTCCCACCCTCGGGAGTCGTGATGGAGCCTACTAGCGAAAGCTATGCAAGCCAACCAACTGAACTATTTACCTTGTTTCTATTTTTAATCTGATAACAGTTAAGAGCCAACAATTAGATAACAATAGAATTAAATAAGCGGCAGACTGCATTATAAAGTTTTAATAATACTGCTAATACTAAACCATAACAAATCTACCCAAAACTGGTGTCACAACTTCACAGACTGTCTAGGAGTACTACAAATAAAGGCCTAAAAGAAATAAATACAATATTGTCTCTAGAAATACATGAAAGAAATATGAATAGTAGATAGAAGGAGACGCCACGGCCTGCAGACACATGCAGGACTACCTCGAGTGATTTGATGAACAAGAAACAACAATCTCACTACGGTCCGAAGTCTACAGCACTGGGATCTGCACAAAAGAGTGCAGAGTGTAGTATCAGCACAATCGACACCATGTGCTGGTAAGTGCCTATCCTATCCTCGGCGAAGTAGTGACGATGCTAGGACCAGAGTATCAAATAAACCTGTGCAGTTAAATCATATACAACAGAAATAGAAGCAGATAATTACAACTAAAGTTGGGCGGGGGAAACATGCTGCGGGGAGTAACAGATAACAACGGAACAACGGTAGAGAAATGTAAGGAATGCCATAAATCAATTACCAGCAAAGGTAAGGAAATAAGAAGAACAAGTAAATGTGTAATACCGTTGCAGGCATGCAACCCGATCCCATTTCTTATAGTACAGTTGCAGGCGTGCAACCTGCTCCCATTTCATATTGTACCATTGCAGGCGTAAAACCCGCTCCCATTTCGTATATTGCCGTTGAAGGCATATAACTCACTCCTATTTCATATAATTACTGTTGCAGGCTTGCAACCCGCTCCCATTTCATATATTTCCGTTGCAGGCGTGCAACCCACTCCCATTTCATATATCAACACCAATCATAAAAGAATCCCGGCAAGGGAACAATAGCATAATAATAACATACCAGCAAGGGAACAATAATATCACAACAAACATCACGACAAGGGAAAAATAATACCACAACAACATCCCGGCAAGAGAACAATAATGATAATTCTCACATGAAGCATAATAAACCACAACAGAGTTATAACGATTACAATACAAGACTCACATGCATGATTGACACCGACGTATAAATACTCGTCAGCATACCTATACGTCGTACTCCACAGGTAGCACATAGTAGATAAGACACAACTCCTAATCCCTCAAGCTAAGATCAGACCAAACACTTACCTCGATGCCACGAACACAATTCAAGCCTCAACTATCGCTTTACCTCTTGAGTCCACCACCAACTCGCTCGTATCTAGACACAAGTTACTTAATAATATTAATAAGTGCTAAATGAATCAATTCTAATGCATGGAAATAAGTTTTCTAAAGTTTTTCCCAAAAATTCAAAAATCGACTCGGGCCCGCTTAGTTCAAATCAGAAATACGGACTAAAAACCCATTCACCCCCGAGCCCGGATATATAATTGGTTTCGGTATACGACCTCAATTTGAGGTTTAAATCCCCAGATTTCAATATTCTTAGGTTTTACCCAGAATTACCAATTCCACCATGAAAACTCTAGATTCTAGGATAAAATCTTGTTAAAAGAAGATAAGGAGTAAAGAAAATGAGTTAGAAATCACTTACTAATGTTTTAGAGAAGAAAGGTTGTTTGAAAAATCTTATGTTTTTGGGGTTTTGAAAAATAAAAAATAATTGAAAATCCCGTTTAAATATACCCCTCTCAGACTCTCTATGCGGACCACACAAAAAGGATTGCGGTCGCGGAGCTCACAATGTTGACTGTAGTGACATGCTTTAGTATTTTGGATATATCTTTCTCTTCAGATGTTCAAATTGTGATTTTTTTACCTTTTTGGAAACTAGACATGAATGGCTACAACTTTCGTTTTTGAATCATCTCAAAATTCTGTGTAGATCAAAAGATATAGGCTTCCGAAGTTAGACCAGTGAACCTGTGGATTCTTCCTCACCGCGGACCGCACAAAATCGAGTACGGCTGCAAAGCCCTCCACCGCGGACCGCACAAATCCTTGCGGACCGCACTGGCGAGTTCAGAGATCTGCAATTTCTCTGAACCTGCAACAGCTATGTTTTAAGCCTAAAACATCCCGTAACCTACCCGAAACTCACCCGAGCCCTCAAGACTTCAAACCAAATGTGCATACTAGCTCAAACACATCATATAGACCTACTCGTACGATCACATCATCAAAATAACATGTAAAACCATGAATTAAACCTCAAAACTCATCATTTTCATAAAGAACACTTAACATTCATAACTCTTCAACCGGAAGTCCAACTCACGTCAAATAGACTCCATTTTTCACTAAATTTCACAGTTATCATTCAAATACTATAACAAGTTTGTACCGAGCTCCGGAACCAAAATACAGGCCCAATAACAATGGTTTCAAACATGAATTCTTTTCTTCATTTCTTAGATAATTCAACAAAACCATTTCTTTCAAAAATTGATTTCTAAGGCTTGGGACCTCGGAATTCATTTTCGGGTGTACGCCCAAGTCCCATATCTTACTGCGAACCTCCCGGGATCGTTGGAAAACGGATCCAAGTCTGTTTGCTCAAAATGTTGACCAAAGTTAACCAAAATCAATTTTTGAACTCTAGAAATTTTCTATTTCTCATCTTTTCACATAGAAGGCTTTCCGGATATAGGTTTGGACCACGCACGCAAATCAAGGTGAGAAAAAGGGAAGTTTTTAGGTCTCGAAACACTGAATTTGTTTCTAAAACAAGGGATGACCTTTTGGGTCATCACACCTTTTTACATAATAATTTACCCCGTATCATAATTTTTCTTTATAAATATTGCAAGTTTAATCTTCATATTGATGGTGCATAATATCATGAAATGATACAATCCATCCAAATATTGTATTCATCAAACAATACAATGCAATACGATACATTATGAAACGATATCTTACCGCCATCCAAACAAGCTGTAAGTCTAACCCCTACTCTTGTTCTTAAATGGTGGCATCGCAGTCAACTTGCATACGAAACATCCACCAACACAAATAACAAGCAACTCTACCCATCAAGATTTAAACGGAACATCTTACCCTACTTCGAAAAGCAAAAAAATATTTCAAAAAAATTAAAAAATAAAACAAAACGCCACGCATTTATCGCGCTAATGCTTATACACGTTGCACAATACCTGAAAGTTCTTCAGCATTTCAGTAGAAACTAATTTAACTGAAGATACGAGATACATAAACTATAAAGCAATAAAATAACATTTTACTAATACATGGCTGTCAAGTTTATATCAGGGAGGAAATACCCAGCGGCCCAGCATTATACTGCTAATGGAACCACGCCTCTTCACAGGGGTAATTAAAGTGCATGAAAAAGCCTTGCTATATCCCTCCGTGGATCATTCCTCAAGCTGCTTCTGCCTTGCTCCTCTCGCAGTTCCTGATGGATTCGATCGAAACAGCTAAAACTTGTAAGTTTTGCAAGAGATGAAATCTTACACCAATGACAAATTACCAAGAGGCATTCTTTTACTCTTAATTTTCTAACCGCAATTCAAAGTTCCTCCCCAATATCAGCGGGCATAGCGCTTCATCACACTCGTAAGGTTTTACCGCCATAAGCACATGAAACAATAATGAAGTGGGGGTATGAGCCTAAAGAAAACCAGAGCTAGGGTAAATCACACAAATCATTAGTTAAAATGCTTCTACTTAAGTTAAGTAGAGCGTCCACCAGCCAAAATTGAAAATAGATACATACGGAAACTTTTACTGGAAAAATCTGGTGACTGGAGTAATGCTCTTCTGCTAAACATACTCCTTAAAAGACCAGGAGAATCTCTACTAGAAGCAGAGCAAAAATAATACTCCAATTTACTAATTTGGACCCTGTGCTTTAACCTGGCAACTTGTTTATGAGGATTCTTTGGCGCTATGAACGTGGAAGATGAAAACTCCAAGTTTTTGCATCTCTCTCATACATAAGTAAACATACCTCTGGCGAAAATATAGATAAAGAGAAGAATCCAAGTGCAATGTGCTTCAGAAAAATCTGCAACATGTCGTCCCATGATGAATGCTCAGCCAACCAAGAATTTGCCTAGCCTCTGATATTTGCTTGCTTATTGATATTGTGTATTGCTTCATGGGCGGCACTGATTCTTGAGGCATCTGACATTAACCAAACACGTTTTAGATTGTAAATTAAACAAGGCAATCAATAAAGAGGCAAAGCTTCGAGCATATTTAATCATCGGGGTAATTGAGTCATCAAGCAGAAATACAATCTACTTTACGGTACTGTAATTCGAAGGTCCAAAAACTTGTTCCTGCAGCTGTGCACCATTAGATGGCAGATGATTTCCATTTGCACTTGCTTTCACTGCAGAAACACCTAGCTGGGGTTGTCAACAAATAGTACCCTACTGGTTTTGCTCAAGTATGAATTAGTAAAGCCCAATAAATTTTTTTATTATAAAAAAAAACCATTTTTTTCCTTTCCTTCTTTTTGGGTATAAAATGCTAATGTAAAGTGTAAACAACAACAACAACCTAGTATAATCCCACTTAGTGGGGTTTGGGAAGGGTAGTGTGTACGCAGACCTTACTCCTACCCTGAGGTAGAGAGGCTGTTTCCAAATAGACCCCTGACATCCTTCCCTCCAAGAACTTCCCACCTTATAAACTATTGTAAAATTAAGAATCAATTCAACAAATCGGACATATTGTCCATGAAAACTTACTTGCAAGTCCTGATGACATGCCCAAGCAAAGGCCCTTACCACTATTCCAGAACCCATAACAATCACATCTGCAAGAATTCTCACACCCTGCAATTAAGAAGACAGAACAGATGTCAAGCAACCAACAGACTTATGTGAAACATGAGTGTTCTCCCAGATAAACTTAGTTCCGCATAGCAAAAAAACTACATAAGAAAAGTCAACTGATACCAAAAATTGAAAGTAATATTCCACCTAAACAATAACAACTCTTCTGTTCCAATAGTATAATGAACCTAATAAGTTGTTCATCTTTTTCCCTTTTTGGTTGGTAGTTCTTCTACTTATTTTTCCTTCTTTTTTTTGGCAATAGAGGCTCAGTTCAAAACAGGACTCTATCCTCCCAAAAACCTCTGCGAAATGAGTATCAGTAAGCACATTATTCATTTTTAACCATCCAAATAGCAGTATTGCCAAACCAAGATATCATATTGTAGCATTTAACTACATTAAGTTTACCAAGATCGGTGCCTAGGGGAAGCAAATGCAAAAGAATAGGTTGCAAGGCTATGGAAGTCAAGACTGTTTGAAGCCAGCAGGATACTGAACTAGTTAAATACATTCTTTAAATCTCTCTAAAAATAAGATAACAGACTCAGGCGAGAGCAATTCAAATGAGGCTTTTTCAGTATTGCAAAATCATTCAGAGGCTTTCATACATTAGTCAACCAGCTACCATGGCACACTCATCATTTTTGTGACAGTTTTTAACAATTTCCGCGTATTAATTGTTGTAGACCGAAAAATTAATAAAAAAGAGTGTCCTTTCTCTAACAGTTTAAACTTGTAAACTAGCCGGCCACACAATTCAGTTAACTTCGTAGATTAGATAGTTCATACACTTCAATATGATATGAGCACATATCAAGCATATCAGAATAGACTGAAGTTCCATGTTCGAGCCTCACCATCACCGATCAAGAAAAACACAGAGAGGGAGTATTGCAAACCCAAAACTATTAAATCGAAGTTTTTGCACGATACAATACACACACTTCAATAGTAACAATCCTATAAATTGCTACAATTTTAAGTGAATTCACGTCAATACAATTTTTGTATCTTGGAGATAATGGGACAAAAAGTGGGAGATGTAGATACTGTGGAGGCTGGGGCCTTATTAGTAGTATAAATTAAATGAATTTGCTTATTTTCTTTATGACCAAGAAAGATGAGAACAAAAAGAAACACCTCTATGTATTCATTTCAGGCGCTGAACATTTGGCATAAATTTGCATTACACCACCTGCCTGAAAAACTGATGCAGTTCAACTTATATGATGCTGTACCTATCGCTAAAAAAATTAATCATATGGGACAAGTCTCCACATTTTTGTGGCGCACAGTTCGAAATCCCTGCGGCTAGTGGATAGTGGGCCTGACCCTATACCCATCTTCACCTAAATACCAAACCTTTATCTACGTAAGGGTTCGATTTACTAATTCTTATTCATATTTGCAATTTATCTAAGATCTTTCGCTTATATGAACTGTATCCCTTACTTGAAGCCATCCACTGTTAACATTTTCTTTTTCCTTAAGACTGAATAGGTTGATTACATAATCAACACTCAACAGATTAAATATAGGAATTTTAAGAATGAGAAGAAAGGCAAAAGGAAAACAATAATCTCAAAAGGAAAAAAAGACATCATTTCCATTGCCAGAAAAGGGTTCATTCCATTCCATTTCAAAAAGACATCATTTGGTGGTTTAATAGCAGGTTCTGCATCAGTTGGCTCAAATTAGGTATTCTTCCAGGAGAAAATTGAAATGATTACTCTAAGCCAATCAAAAACTAGGTACATGAATCCTTATGAGAAAATGGGAGGAAAAAGAAAAATGGAACATCAGCAACATCAAGCCAACCAAAATCGTCCACCTATACACTAAACCATCTGATAAGATAAATGGAAAGATTAGTCTCACATGGGTCACAAAAACAAATTGAACTAGCCACATATGAGTAATACAAATTCATAGCTACACATGTTCTGAATCTCCTTAGTCCTCACAAGCATGCAAATGCATTAAAGGGACAACAACTACTTATGTTTAGCGGCATAGTAATGCAACAACCAAATACAGTTTCGCATTCCGACAAAAAAGAGTCACGAGAAATGCAACAAGTTTACTTTAACAGCAGATTAAGGCTCGCACGTGTCGAAAATCAACACAAACATGATAGCGATACACGTCATTTACAGCGCATCCTGACAGCTTTCCATTAATATCTGAGCTTTTTGAGTAATTTGTTAAAGTTAACAAGGGTGATTTGGTAAAACTGACAAAACTGTTAGAGCCTATAAAATCTCGCTTCCAATTGGCAAACCCTCACAGCCGTTCCTTCCCTATCGCTTTCCCTACACATTGGTCTCTCCGCCTACTTTTCTCCTCTTTCATCTAATTCACGGCCGCAACTGTGTCCTCAGGTGACTTTTTCCTTCCCTCTGATGCATCCCTGCTAATCTCAATTATTCTCATATAAAGAGTTAATCTTTTGTCCTGCCGCCATCGGTCTTTCCTTTATTTTTTGACAACTGACTATGTATGTATCAAGCATTTAAGAATGTCAATCTGACATCTAATCTTTGTTTTCATTATTTTCCATTTTAAGATTTGAAGTCAAAGATCTCCACTAATAAGCCTCAGATTTAAGCATGTATATCTCAATTTTAATCTTTGTTTTCAGGATTTTCCCTTTCGGGCTGCAAAGCTACAGATATACATGAACAACTCCAAGGAGTAATGCCATTTTCAGGATTTTCCCTCTCTCTATAAAATTATGTATATGTGAAGACTCCGTTGAAGGATGTTGCTGGTTTTATGTGTGTTTGTCAGGGGTTCTCTTGTTTTGATAATAGACCGTATAACAAAATGAATTGCCGGCCTTAGATAACACTTGGCTCTTTTACCTTGGACTGTCCAACATTGTCCCTCAGTTGCCTCAATCTGAAACTGACAGATCTCTCATCTCATACAGATGTGAGAAGTCTAAACCCAAAAAAAGGGAAATTTAATTTAAAAGGAAAATCAAGAAAAGGAGCATACAAATAATTAGTACTGAAGTGCCTTTTTATATACAGACATAATAACCGTCTACATATAAATGTTTAACAGACAATAAAATTCAAATTTTATATCTGCAAATAAAAAAAAAGGAGTGTCTAGACTTTCAAATGAGCATTCCTTAGTAGGAAGTTGCTCACTCAGCACGTGTATATGGAAAATAAGAAAAAATAATCAATAACTTGAAGTAATTCATCCTTTTCCTCGGTAACTAATTAGTATCCGTTTATATCAAGAGAATTTACTAAGCCAGACCCAAAAAAATCTACAAGTTCAACACGTCGTCCTTAGCGCCCCAAAATCCACAAAAAGCCAAATAGATCATGGAATGTGCCATGAACCAAAAGAAAATATCAGTAAGAACTATTTCTGAATCACATATACCAGTAGCGTATCTGATCAGGTGGCAGAGATATACCTAAAAAAAAGTCATTTATGATACGGTAGGAATGTTGATAAATTTCGTGCAAAGAACAAAATATAGCACGCGAACATGGGAAGATAAATGTAAATGCATTTCAATACATAGCAGAGAATACTATTTTTACTTTTCCAAGTAGAGTGAAGATCATAATTAAACAATATATGTATTCCTCAGTCCTCACCTAAAGAACAAATCATAACTATATTATAGAGCGCAACTAAAAAACTTCACTACCGTAAAAAGACTCCTTACTAAAAAATTTATGTAGTTAAGTTTCCAACCATATATAGGAGAATGGGCGAAGCTACATTCCCTTAAGGGTGGTCAATTGACCACCTTCGCCGAAAAATTATACTGTATATATAGGTAAAATATTAGATTTTAGAGGTATATAACATATATTGAACACCCTTTATTGGATTTTTTTTCATTAGTTCAAGCTTGAAAACCTTAAAGAAATTTCTGGCTTCGCCAACGTATAGGAGTACGTTCTCAGCATGTGCTCATATGTTTCTTAAAGATGTTAGCTTATGCCTATTTTACTGTATATCTATGCAAGATACTTACCAATTCAAAAATCCTATAAAATACAGCTACAAGAAGGTCCCTATAAAGCAAAATACTAAAATTACAATTAGGCAGGAGAGTGAATTTCAATGTATTCAACAAAACACAGAGCACTTAGTCTGAGGATTTTCACCGAATAGAAATACACAGAAAAGAATTTATCACATAACCAAAAGAAGGTACAGTTTAACAAAATATGTCTTAGTTTGAACAGAATCAAAAGGATTAATTAACAATTTCACCTCATTAAACTACAAAAGTTTTAGGTTGTTGCACGAAATTAGAACTAGATAATGAGAAAGAAAGGAGAAAAAACCTGACTACGGCGAGGATGAGACAGGTTAGAAGCAAATACTTGAAGGAAACAAGCAAGCCATGAAATAGAGTGTAAAATTTTGTTCGACCAATTTACTCAGTATTCCGAGTTCAAAGATGGTTATTTTACAACCCATTTCTTAAACTGGGGCCATTTACGGGTTTAGACTTAAGACCCGAACCAATTACTTCAACTGGCTATTTCCGCAAAATCACTTCGAAGGCCTGTATTTAAAGGTTAGCCACGACTTTTAACTTTTTCGCAAACCTAACCTCCTATTCACTCTCTTAACAAATCAGGCATCATACCGATATTCTTTTCAATGGCATAGCCACCTTTTTTTGTCTATTAAAAAGTTAATCATTAGTTTAATAGAATTGCAAATATAAACAACCTTTTGTTTTAGTTGGCCGATTACTACCTCTTTCTACTTATTATTTTATCTTTACGGTTTCGAACAAGCAATTTTTGTACTTATAATTTAAATTGGTTGATAATCTTCATAGTCAACCTCCTAATTATCTAATTAAAAGGAGTCAGACATTTTATTTATCTAACTAGCTTTTAAACTAGTTTAATATTTTTCTTCCAACATATCTAATACATCATATAAATTAAACCAATATTTTAAATTTCATGCTAAATCAAATATTGTCACATCAAATAAAACGAAAGTACTGAATATAAAATGATACGTTTTTTTTCTTAAATTAAAAGTTCCTCGGTAATCAGGAATAAATCACCTAATTACTACCGTCAATAATATTTGTTGAGCTTTCCCCAGCATCAATTTTCTTTTTCTTGTTTGACTTGTTATCATTTGAAGGGATGTCGTCATCATTAGACATTACGATCTCATTATCCTCTTTAATTATAACCTCTTCCTTTACATCTTCAATATCATCATTATTGTCATTTTCATCAAACTCCTCTTGTAATTTCTCAATGGCATCCTCCAACTCTCTATTAACCTGAGGATTTTGCAAAAACTCAGATATGTCAAGTGTGCAAGCTGGGCATTTCATTAGATTCTTCTTTGTCCGAAGCTTTCGTCCATTATGGCATTCCCTTTCCTTTACAAAGGCTTGTCCTTTAAATGCTTGCTCAAGGCAACCTTTGCAAAAGTTATGAGCGCAAGGAGTGGTTACAGGGAGAGTTAACACATTCTTGCAAAGTAGACAGCTGAACCCTGCATGCGTCAAATTACAAATTAATAATTACTACTTAGATTAATTAATCTTACTTGCATAATTAAGTTGTATCCAAAACAAAGAAATTGAAGGGAAAGGGCGTGATATATACTATATATAGTATTATATTAGTATTGGTTTTGCTTAACCTTTTAAAAGTGTCTTATTCATTGATGTTTTTTGAGCTTTCTTTGGTGTCTTCCTTGCTCTCTTCCCATCCGTCGAACTTCCTTCAATTGCTTTTTGTTGGCTCGGCGGTGGTGGCTTCTTCCACTTCCACCTACCTGCTTCCTCCTGGCCAGACATGATTTTTTTTTTAAAAAAATTCAAATAGAATTTAGCGAAAGCACCCTAGAGATTTTTAATATATACTATCAATATATTTTAAACTTGTCGTAACAGATAGCCTGCTAACTAATCATACTTTTTTTTATTTATAGAAAGTTACCTATAATTATCTTTATATGGCTTGATACTAAAAAATGTCTTTCACATTGTCAACATATACAAATTAAACTCCTTCAATAGTGGTGTGTACTATATAGATAGATACTCGAAAAATTTCTAAGAGCTAAAGTTAATTTGTGATGGAGAACTGAAAACAAAAAATATTGCATGCTAATTTAAGTACCCCAAAAATTTACTATAAGGAAAAGAATATCATACATCATAATCCCATGAAGGACTGCGGGTCCTCTCAAAAATGTCAAGTGCCTCTTCAAGAATTTCTGGCAAGGGCCGAGGCATGTCCCCAAGCTCATCACTGCATAAGAATATAATTAATCTGCAGTTAAGAATAAACAGTAGTAGAGTAATCAATTGGGGAAGTTAGAAAACATGTACAAACCTCGTCCACGGGGCAGGTTCATTGTCACATCTCACAAATAAGTACCTACACATCTTGTACCCCTGATAATACAAATACATATAAATGTCTCAAATTCAGTCAGGTGATCAATTAGAAGTAATTAGTAATATTAACAACTAGCTAGATAAGTTATGGAATCTTATAACAGAAATATTTTACCTGTTTTCCCATTTTCCTCCAACACTTATCTATTCTGTATACACCATCATAACGAAGACCATTCTGTGGAGCATAGGATGAACGCTTTTCTTTGTGGGATCTGACCATATATAAAAAATGTGTATGAGTTAACTTTAGTAGAAAAAATATAGTAGTATAACACATTAATTGTTACTTCAGTTTTAATCTTTGTATTTATACAATAACTACAAGGGAGTCACTTGCTTAATGGGAAAAAAAAATTATTCTTCATCAAATTATATGATAAATTACCTAACAACACGAACTGGATAACCTTCTCGGCAGCTGACTCGCAAAGCTTCGTTGGAATTGGTGAATGTTTGATCAAATGATTGATCCTTATTTGTTCGTTTGTTTCCACTTAGATCCCTTCCCCCACTGCATATATAATTGCATTGCAATAAGAGAAGGAAGAGTCTTAATAAAGTTCTTGTATAGCATTAGAAAGTGTCACAGCAAATTAGATCGAAGAGGGGAGTATTCGAGATAAGCAAAATCTCAATTGCTTAGATTGTTATTCCCTCCTACAGCTTAAGGCGTCAGTTAAGAGGAGCTATAATATAATAAACTTTAAGTTGTATACATTGTCACGAATCTGTAAGTAGAATTACAAACCATGCCTCGAGTCTAAAATACTACCTTCAATTAAACCAAAAATGTTGAAAGCTCATATATAGAGATAATTAACAGTTAACACGTACCTTCCAGTGTAGAGAAACCATTCTCCATGGTCCTCATCATCTTCGTATCCACCTGAGAGCACCACAGATTGTGCACCATATTTTGCTTGTCCAGCAATTCCGGCCACATGGGGCCAGTGCACACCCCATTGCCTGCAATTCAACCGATGCATCCACGACTCTCCTACTAAAACACCTTGATTTCTCTCCGGATCATTCTCCGCCAATATTGGGCCGAAATGATCCGAAGGGATGGTAACAAATATTCTCCCGCTTGATGCATTAGCCATTCCAGCTCTTTTAGCCGCTCCTTCCTGGATAAATGGATTATCAGGACGGACTTCCTCACTCATCTGCAGATATAAATTCAAAATTTAAATTTGATGAGTTTAACCTCAAAGTTCCTAATACTTCATTAATTAGAATTTAAAATTAATTTTAGCGATTTTCATTTAAATATTTTTGTTGTATGTCAAAATATTAGATTCGGATAAACTTATAGACAATATATACAACTCCATTCGCCAGATCTGCTGACCTGATTATAGGCTGGTTGAGGCCTTCTAGGGGCATTATTCTTTCTCGATTCTTTCGCCATTCTTATGGCAGTCACTAGTGCCGAGTTTATACGAGGCTGATCAATCATTTGGCGACTAATTTGAGAACGGCACTTGACACATTTATCTTTAGCTTGACCAATCCATTTCTTAAAGCACTTTAAGCAGAAGTTATGTCCACATGATGACTGGAAAAAAAGAAGAAAAAAGATAACCATTAGGGTGTAGAAGCTTCACTATTAACCGAAACCCTGAAATGATTATAGACGTGTGCATCTATATATATACTTCTCATGCTTACATATACCAGCCGCAAAGGTACATGTGATGAAGTGGGTTTAATATAATTGAATCTCTTTGATCGAAAAATTATATTTTACAAATGAAAAAATATAAACCAATTTCTTTACATAAGTTTCTAGTGAAGCGGCGAAGGTGGTCAAATTAAAAATTAATTTAGATTACGCAGATTTAAATCTTATAAGTGTGGCATTCTTGCATATTTTTTATACGCTTGATAGAATTTAATTACCACCTGGAAACTGCATAGAACACATATCAAAATAGTTGTATTAGATCTGGAAATGAAAACCTAGAAAGGATCGAAGAAAGTAGATATGAGAAGGAATCATTTACTAAAAGATTATTTTAGATATACCGTTACGGGCCTATCTGGAAGCATATAGCAAAAAGGGCACTTGATGCTTTCGCCAAGTACAGCCAACACATCTTTTTCTTCATCCTCATCTTCTTCATTTTCGTTATTCTGATGTTGTTTTCCACTGACTATCTCTTGTCTCTTTCTCGCCTTCTCTTCTTCTGTCATCGACGTATCCGCCTCGATCTCCCGAATCTTCGCCACTAGTTCTCCGCCTGCGGAGGCAGACGGCGGAGCAGCCACCCCTGTGAGACCTGTCCCGGCACAATCAGGACACTCGAAGTTAACGACGGACGATAACGTAACAAGTGGATTTTCCAGGCAATCCATGTGCCAGGGCGTTACACACGTAACGCAGGTGACTCTCTTCTCCTGTGACGGCGTTTGTTTACATAGCATGCAAACGCCTTCGCCGTCAATCGGGAGTTGGTTGATGGACGCCATTGGAGTAGCTTGGTTAACTAAAGATAGAAACGATGAAAAGGAGATGATGATTAGCTAGTGTGAAGAAATCACAAAAACGTAAGAAGATTTTAGGTAGAAGAAGTGTTAAGATTAGCTCTATTTATAGTAGTGGGACAGGTTTTGGAGGAAAGAAAATTTTGAAATGAAATCTACTAAACTTACACTAGATTACATTAGAAACCATTGCCGATCGAAAACGTAAGGTATATTTAGAGGAGACTAGTTTGACTATTTTCAACCAAATTAGATTCTTTTAATATTTCTGTTTGTCTTTTAGGAATAAATAATTTTGGAAAATATCGAAGTATTTTCAACAGAAGGTTTGCGTGAGGGACATGTACAGATCTACCCTCAAGTCCACTGTCACTGCTAGTAAAAATAGTAGATATACTTGGCATAATAATATCATGCAATTGGTTCTTATGGAAAAAATTTAAAAACACACTGATTTTTAAATAATTTTTATGTCAGGTAATATGAAAATTTGTGTATTTATAGGTGGTTTATCATATGTACAGTCAAACAGCCAAGTAAGATTTCATTTGATATACAAGTTTAGTAACATAATAATCTATTATTTGTTTTGGGTAAAATATTTAAATAAGATGTAGCAAATCTTAGAACGAGAAGTTCGATAGCACGTTTAATATCTTTAATTAAACTGGGAAAATGATGAATTTTTTCTATATAAAATAGAACCAACTACAAATAGAATTGACTCAGTAGATCATTACAAACTGGGATGCTTATTAGTTATGTCCATAATCCCTACATTAATTGAGTTTATCTTAATAGGAATCTATTCTACATTTTGAGATATTGAATCAGTAAACTATAAGCTTAGACAGGATTAAAAGGATTAACTCGTCTTATACAAGTAATAGAAATTATAGAAAATATATCTGTAATTTCTTAAAAAATTCCATAAGAACCTATATATTGCAATTATGCCATTGGCCTTTTGAGGGTCGATCGATGAACAATTCCCTCAGACTTTCTGTTGAAATATTTGATTCTCGAAATGATCTATTGTTAGAGGTCAAAAAGAAATATTACAATAATCTAATTTGCAATAAAACAAGAATCAGATTACTGTACGAATAACAAAAAAATCTGCTATTTTTTCTAGTACATTAGGAATCAACCTAATCCGTCCATTTGGTCGAGAAGTGGTCAAACATAGTATTCCCTAATTAAATTTACTTTACATTTTCAGCCAATGATTTCTAACTTGCTTCAATATATATATATATATATAATACTATCAAATTTTTTATTTCCTCCAAATCCTGTCTTGCCATTATATATAGAGGTAGACTTAAGACTCTTTCTACCTAAAATTTTCAAGCTACTTTGTGATTTCTACACATGATATCACCATCTCCTTGTTCATATATCTTTGCTATTTCTAATTAACCCAACTATTCCAATGGCGTTCATCGACTAGCTCCAATTGACGCAGAAGGCATTCCTTTGCATTAATTATGCAATGAAATGCCAGCACAAGAGAAGACATACACCTGCTTCATGCGTGTCACGCCTTGGCACGTGAATTATATATTTCACTTGTTACTAGTAATTAACTGTAAGCTCATAAAATACGATCTTATGGTTACTGCAAAACTGATTGCAGTTTTCAAAAAAGTCATAACTTAAATCTTTTTGAAAAAAATATTGAAATTGTCGTATATATTACTTAGTAACCACGGAAGAAGATAAAGGGACTGTCATGGCTAATGCATCAGTTTAGGGTTCATCTTTGTCGCCATTAGTAGACATTGTTGTGGGCTATTCTATTCCAACAAATTAAGATAGAAAGAGATCATTTTGGTCACACATTGCTTGAAGGGTACATTGGCCCTGTGTTACCGGTATTGCTGGACAAGCATATATGTTTGATGCACAATTTATATCATGTGGTGATCCTCAGGATGTTACGAGGATGACGACGTCCATATAGATTGGAAACTCTACACAGTATACATGTATATATAATATGAGTCTCCTCAATATTTTGTGGTTTAGTTCTAGTATTTCAGACTCAAGGCATATACGTAAGGGAAATTTACACAAATGTCCCAAATATATCTCAACTTACCAACCTTTAGCCATTAGTCATAGACTTACCAAAACTAACCAACAAAAATTGAAAAACTAAATAATAGGGTTCTTTCTCGCAAAGAATCACATGCAAAAATTACTTTCCATATTTTTAAGCATGATTATCAACATTAGATACAAGACGAAAAGGAAATTTCATGGACGGGGTAGCAAATAAGGTGATGAAATACAAAAATCTACACAATATTCCAAAAATCTAAACAAAAAAGGAACTTTTTCAATAGGTATAGTTGAAATTCATTGAAAATATATAGATAAGTCAATATACAAAATTTGAGGAAGATTGGAGGTGATTTGGACTGGTTTTGTATCAAAATTCGTAATTAAATCGAATTCAAAAAAGTCTTTTGCGACACATGTATCAAACATGTATCACACATGTATCACACACAGAGGTATACACGGATACACATGTGATACACCATTGATACAAATATGATACATATGTGATACACAAATGATACAGAGTGTGATACACATATCATTTTTTTCGTGTTCAGCTTTTACTTCGAATTTTCAATTCAAACCACCTCAAAACTTCACCAAATCATCCCAAAACTAAGATTCAAGCTCCTTAAGTTGTGCCCAATCTATTCTAATAACACCCACTCAAAACAAAGTAAAAATTTGATATTTTTTGCTACAAATAGCTAATTGGCTAATTTGGATAATATTAGTAATATTTTATCAATTGACCAATTTTTGTAATGAGCTACTTATAATTGGGCATGGCTGGTAATTTCCCTATACGTAAATCAAGATATAAATAAACAATTAATTCTCCAAATTTGTAATATGAAGTGCTCCTCCTTTCTCTTTGCTTCTTTCTTCTTATATTGCAATTATATGCTGTGGAGAAAAATCTATGCAGCAACGAAAAAAAGGTGAAAATCAGGCATTTGTTCAAACATTCAGGAATTGCAACTGATCTTTGCGAGCCAGCAACAAAAAAGATTAAACATAGGTCATTATTCGTTTTTAAAGCTATTTGCCTATTGTCCTGCCATCACTACTCTTTTTCCTCCTGATTCTTTATTTTGAATAGAAATATAAAGGTAGAAAAGAGTAGTGAAAAAAGGATAAGTGGTAATTGGCTTATTTAATTTTATTGTTATGAATCTAGACATATTAATTGTAAAAAAAAAAAACTTTTTTTTGAGTGGAAGATAATATTATATAGAAAGGCCTCTATTTATCAACAACAACAACAACAAAAATGAAAAAGCCTCTTACTAATTCATTTTTTTCTCTCCTTGTCTTTGAGTATTCATCCTGCAAGGACGGCTTCTCCATACAGTTCCGAGAAGAAGAAAATCAGAGAAGATCCAATGCGGTCTTAGAACAATGGCACAAACACAAATTACCCAGAATGACATATCATCTATATTAACCTCTCAATCAAAGTAAGTTACCCGGAACCTCGAGTTCTACTTCGATTGTGAACAATATATATCACTTACTCATGAAAAATTGAACCATCCTTCTTATGTGACTATTTGGCTTAGACTATACGTATTTGACATATTTGAAAAATTGCATTAGATTTTTTTGTCGTCGTCTCCTAATGATTTTTTTTACAGTAATATCTTGTTTCTTCTTTCATCGCAAAACAGATTAATTACCATAATAATTTCCTTTTTGTTTCCAAGGATAGATAATTTCAGAGAAACCAAAGTATTTGAAATTATCCATCCTTATAATATCAGGAATCAATCTCATCCATTTATTTATTAGTTGAAAGGTACCTATCGAACATAGCTTCCCCTAAATTTACTTTACATTTTCAGTCAATGGTTTTTAAGCTCCAGTAAAAGTTTAGTTCACTCCACTGATTATAATAATTTCTTTTAAATAGTGGGAGAGGAAGGGAATAATTTGCCAAAATATCTTTAAAGGAAGTCTATTGCTTTCAGAATTCATTTTACAGATTTTTTTGGGTCAATGATTGTTAATTCACGTGCTCTTGCGAGTTTAACACTACTTCAAAAGTCCAACTTTGAAATTTGCCAAAAATTGTCACTTATATAAATTTTAATTACCTATATATTTTTATATTTGACTATATAATAAAGATTACCACTTTCAGACTTATGGATTAGATAATTTAATTTATGCAATTCGCAAAAAATCACTTTTAGCCTGCAACCACAATTATTTATATTTGATAACCGTAAAAATGTATAAAATTTATATTTTTTAATATAATATACATATTATATATATATACAATAATATATTTATACATTTTTCGTCCAATGTGGTTTTTCAAATTCTGATCCTTTTTTACATCTTATTTTGGCAAATGACACTCATATGAGTAAAAATGTACGGTGAAGACATCAAATTATACAGTTGGGAGGGGCATAATTTTTTCAATGTACGGCGGGTGGGGGTTTGGGGTTGGGGT
>MU697075.1:49261-63960 GCA_026770625.1 Nicotiana glauca | reverse complement strand
AAATTATAATATTATAAAGAAAAATATAGTAGCAGTAATACTGATATTAAATTGGCAACTAGCACTAAAGAGTGTTCTTTAGTATTGAGAGTGATTTTATTTTGTGTATCACATAACTTATATTAGTTGTGTGAGATTTCTTTTTATCTCATATATTTGTGATATGTGGACACATATCTTACACATCTGGATTCACAAAATAGTGAGATCTAGACAGTTGTGAGACAAAAAAGAGGTCTCATACAATTAATATAAGTTGTGTAAGGCACTAAATAAAATTTTTCTAGATATTGATATTAGCATCGCAGTCAAAAGGCACGCACTTACACCTTGTTTGGATGGTTGTTACCCATGGTATTATTGTATTTTATTGTTATGTTAAATACGATATTTATTTTGATTGTTACTTAAATTTTATTGTATCGTATTATTAAATTCGTAACTATTAATTTGGTGTGATCGCATCGTTACCTTGTCTTTTTCTCTCAGTCTCACCCTTCATTATTATTAAATTATTTTATTTTATTATTTATGTTATCTTTTTATATAATAATTTTATTCTGTATTATATTTTTCTTTATAATATTATAATTTTATTTTTCAGCCGTATAATATTATAAAATAATAACAAACAGTACAATCTATGGAAATATAGTATTTAGCATTCAAATAACCTGTTAGATACTGTGGACTGAACATATTCTTTTAGTAGTAATTGCCAGCATGAGAAGCGTGAATTAGCAGCAACCCTAAGAACCAAGGGGCGACCGAAGTAGTAAATTAACAACTAGCCAAAACAACCTCAAATATACGTTATCCACTGTGCTGACAGAGATTCAAGCCTAAAAATATCTTTACCTCTCATATTTTTCTTTCTTTATCAAAACAAAAATCCAACAATTCTGAATATTCTTATACTAGTAGATAAACTGATCTGAATTCTGAGTGAATTTCTTGGTGTTTGTCTGAAAAAATGGACCCTGCCCAGGAAGCCCAGAACAGAGAAGCTTTTCGACAAGCTGTTATTAACACACTCGAACGCCGTCTCTTTTACATCCCCTCTTTCAAGATCTACCGTGGCGTTGCTGGCCTTTACGACTATGGCCCTCCTGGTTGTGCCGTTAAATCCAACGTCCTATCCTTCTGGCGCCAGGTTTTTTTCTTTCTCTTACTATCAAAATTCTCAATTTTGTGTTATATTGCTTTCCAAATCAGTTACTCAACTTTATGTTAGGGATATGTGCTTTTACGCTAAATTGCGGTAATTAACTAGATAGTGAACATTAATAATATGGGTTTAATTAGTGAAAATTGGGGTTTTTCTTTCATATTATATGATACTTCAAATGGTGACTTGTTATTCTGTAATTCAGCATTTTGTTCTTGAGGAGAACATGTTAGAAGTTGATTGCCCATGTGTTACGCCTGAAGTTGTGCTAAAAGCGTCAGGTCATGTTGATAAGTTCACTGATCTTATGGTGAAAGATGAAAAGACGGGCACTTGTTACCGAGCAGATCATCTGCTCAAGGACTTCTGCAAAGACAAGCTTGAGAGAGATCCTAATCTTCCTGCTGAAAAGGCCGCGGAATTCAGGCACGTGCTTGCTGTTTTGGATGATCTTTCTGCTGAAGAGCTCGGTGCTAAGATTAAGGAATATGGCATTACTGCTCCAGATACCAGGAATCCTCTTTCTGCCCCTTATCCTTTCAACCTCATGTTCCAAACATCAATTGGGCCTTCAGGCATAAGTCCTGGGTAAGAATATCATTTGGAGGAGAGGCTATATATAACCATCATTGTTTTTGCTTAGTTTGAAAGAGATCTTTTTTTCTATTATTTTGATTATCTTGTTTATGTCTACTATTGATTGGCATGCAGTTACATGCGCCCGGAGACTGCTCAAGGCATTTTTGTCAACTTTAAGGACTTGTACTATTATAATGGAAATAAGCTTCCTTTTGCGGCTGCACAGATTGGTCAAGCTTTTAGAAATGAGGTTAAAAGGCCATATCTTACTGTTGCCTTTATTTTTCTGATGCATAACCTTATCATATTTGTATATTTTCTAGTATCTATTTGGCAAAAATTATAATTTGAAGACTTTGGATTATTGCATCTGATGAGTTCTGAAGGTGGGAGGGTGAATAAGTAGTTATCTGGGCACTAAAATTTCTCCACATAGCTGCTGATAAGAATCTGTAGACTGTTCTATCTTAATCTGCTGCCTTAGGCACGACGAAGTAGACATGAATGATGCTTCAAATTTGCAACTAGTGTTCATATGCTAATATATCTTGTGTAGAAATGTTAGGCAACCACAGGCTTTAATATTTTCCTAAATCTTGTGCTTTTTTTCCTTTTTTTTTGGGGGCCCAATTTTTGTTTGATCTATTTTGCTGAAGCATTTCTGCCAACCCCAACTTGTTTGGGACTGAGGTAGAGTTGTTGTTGTTGTTGTATTGAAGCATTCTAGATTTACTTTATCTCTCTAGCTAAGTCATAGATGGACCATGTTTATGTTCAAAACCAAGTTAGATTTTCTGTAAATAATTTTAAATAACAAGGCATGCAGATCTCACCACGTCAAGGTCTCCTGAGAGTCCGTGAATTTACACTGGCTGAGATTGAGCATTTTGTTGACCCGGAGGATAAATCTCATCCAAAATTTCCTGATGTTGCAAACTTGGAGTTCTTGATGTTCCCGAGAGAAGATCAGGTTTCTGGAAGATCAGCTAGGAGAATACGTATTGGTGAAGCAGTTGTCCAGGTTAGATAAATTCAACGATTAACTTCTCGGTTTCTTCCTGCTCTCCTGGATAAATCCTCTAATTTTCCATTATACATGTTTAGATGACTCATAACTGTTGCTTCTGCAGGGAATTGTCAACAATGAAACTCTTGGATATTTCATTGGGAGAGTATATCTATTTCTTACTCATCTTGGTATTGACAAAGACCGGCTACGGTTTCGTCAACATCTTGCAAATGAAATGGCACATTATGCTGCAGACTGTTGGGATGCTGAAATTGAATGCTCTTATGGATGGATTGAGTGTGTTGGTATAGCTGATAGATCTGCGTATGACTTGCGTGCTCACACGGTGAGGCTTACATAAAATAGCCACATACTGCTAATTTTTTATATTTTTCAACGCAGCCACATGGTACTTCATCAGTTGCTTGGTGTTTCCACATTCACTATTTTCTTCTTTTCAGTATCTATCTGTTAACTTATGGTTCGCCTAGCGTTTCAAGCAACATGAGCATAATTTTTTCTTAGTATAATATCCTACACTGAACTAAGTCAACCATTGCAGGATAAGAGTGGTGTGCCTCTAGTAGCCCATGAAAAGTTTCCAGAGCCCAGGGAAGTAGAGGTATCTCTCTTTCTTTCAACCTGTGCACAAGAGATTGCTGTTTATAATCTAACCCTGAATAAAATACGTAAAACTTGCTTACTAGCTTAATATGTTATCTCTATTTTCAGAAGCTTATTATAACTCCAGCTAAAAAGGAGTTGGGTCTTGCTTTTAAGGGTAACCAAAAGATGGTGGTTGAAGCACTAGAGGTAACAGCAGTATTGCATTAGTTTACTCGTTTTTGCCCTTCATGTGAGGGTTAAATTATTAAGATTATTGTTTGCTTCTATCACAAGGCTATGGGTGAAAAAGAAGCAATGGAAATGAAAGCAACATTGGAGTCTAAGGGGGAGGCCGAATTTCATGTTTGCACCCTCGACAGGGTTGTCACTATAAACAAGAATATGGTGTCCATCTCTAAGGAAATGAAGAAGGAACACCAGAGGGTTTTCACTCCATCAGTCATTGAACCATCTTTTGGTATTGGGAGGATAATATACTGCCTCTATGAGCATTCTTTCAACACAAGACCTAGCAGAGATGGTGATGAACAAATGAATTTTTTCAGCTTCCCTCCTATTGTAGCTCCTATAAAATGCACTGTGTTCCCATTGGTTCAGAATCAACAATATGAGGAAGTTGCCAGACAAATTGCTAGGTCGCTGACTGCCTATGGGATCTCGTATAAGATCGATATAACAGGTAAGCTCGGCCTCGAGAGTTATTCTAAGCACTAGCTTTGGCCACAATAATGTTGAGTTCTGATTAAGTCACAATTTTTCTCTCTAATTCCCCTTAAAAGCTACATGGATCAAGGGTGTTTTAATATTTATCTCCATCCCTTTCATAATCATTTCATCTCACCCGTCACTCATTTTACCACTTCTGGAGTAAATAAGTTGAGCTTTAAGCTGCTTGCTAATTATT
This sequence comes from Nicotiana glauca, assembly GCA_026770625.1. Classification (NCBI taxonomy): domain Eukaryota; kingdom Viridiplantae; phylum Streptophyta; class Magnoliopsida; order Solanales; family Solanaceae; genus Nicotiana; species Nicotiana glauca. Next base: position 59,673 of record MU697075.1, on the reverse strand, counting down.
TTCTTATCCTTTCTCTTTGGACAGTAATAAGAAATATTGACATGTCAACATTACTTAAAATTCCTAAGAAAAATGCGCTTTCTACTTTGTCCTATAATGAACATACATAGGTTAATCAAATTCCAACATTGGTTTACTGGGAAATTGCAGCCAAGGGTGTGACCTAGTAGTCGATGAAGAGGGAATGAGAGATTAGGCTTTGAATCCCACCGTAGGCAAAAAAGGTTGGTGATTATTCTCATCTGCCTAAACATTAGTGAATAGAGTTATTCAATACTTTTGGTGTCTGTGGTCCGCCCTTCCCCGGACCCGTGCATAGCGGGAGCTTAGTGTATCGAGCTGCCCTTTAATACTTTTAGTGGTGGGAGATGCAAATAACCAGTGGAATAGTCAAGGCGCATGAGCTGGCCTAGAACACCACTAGTATAAGAGAGAAGGGAGAAAATTCACCGGGGAATTATTGAGTTCACTATATGAATTTTAAACAAATATCAAAGTTATTGACATGATGTATTGTTCGATTGTTCATTAAGGTCCACCTGTCCAGGTAAATATTTTCCAGTCTGTCAAATTTGTTTGCTCTACTCTCTAAATGTGACTGATAGTAACTTATTTTAGCTCATTGCTATGAACTTTAAAGTCTGGATAAGGTTGGTGTGTACACTCCTGACAGCTACTGGGTTCACATGGTCTAAATGCAGAAATTTGAGTTTACTTCATCTTCCTTTTAATTTACCATGCATGAGGACTCCAATTTATCCTTGTGCTTGTATCCCATGCGGTACTGATCTCTATAGGATATATAGATTTACCATAACCTGAACATATGCTAAAGTTTACCTTGTATACCACTAGATTTTGATTGATGTAATATCTGGTGGGCATATCATCAGCATCCATATAACAATGATTACCTATTTTGTGTTCTAGGTACGTCAATAGGGAAAAGGTATGCAAGAACAGATGAACTTGGAGTTCCCTTTGCCATTACAGTGGATTCAACATCCTCTGTGACAATCCGTGAAAGGGACAGCAAGCAGCAGATTCGCGTGAATGTGGACGAAGTAGCATCTGTTATTAAGGAGGTAACCGATGGTCCAAGCACTTGGGGTGATGTGTTGTGGAAATACCCTACTCATTCTTCTTGACCCCCATTGAGAATGTTTACTTAATAGCCTGAATTGTTTATCCGACATTGACAAATTTCTTTGATGTACCAATTTGGATGTACTATTCTAATTTGCATTGAAGCATCAGTAAATACTTATCCAATTAGATTACTTGTACCTACTACTCCGTGGTCTATTCTCATTCTCTTCTTGTGTCTTTGTCGGACAAGAGGGGTTGCTCTAATGGTAAGCAACCTCCACTTCCAACCAAGAGGTTGTGAGGTCGAGTCTTCCGAAGAGCAGGTGAGAAGTTCTTTGAGAGAAGGATGCTGAGGATCTATTTGGAAACAGCCTCTCTACCCCAGGGTAGGGGTAAGGTTTGCAACCCTCCCTAGACCCCACTAAATGGGATTATATTGGGTCGTTGTTCTTGTGTCTTTGTCCGGTACTAAGCTATCTCTGTTTCCTAGGTGAATATTTACATGACAATAGTAGACATCAAGATTACCGAACCATTATGTCAACAAGTTCTAAACTTAAGCAGTTACAGAATTTGCAGAACTGAATTGAGGGACACCCATGTTATGCAGATATTTTCATCTCTAAGCCGAAAAGATTACATGACCAGTAGAACAAAGTAGGATGTAGATATAGGGGCAAAGTCAGAAAAGAGTAAACTGAGTACTCTACTCTCAATTTAGAAATGAGGGAGGTGATCACCAACACCAACACCAACACCAGCAGAAACGGAGCTAGAAGCAGCAGCAGCATTGCTCCGTTCAGAGTGGCAAAGCTGGCGGAGCTTGGTGGGAACATACCAAATGGCGAGTCGAGGATGTGCATTAAAGATGGTGTCGATATCCCAGCCTTGTCGAGCAGCTATGGCCACAAGGGGCTTGTAACATGCCTGTCTCCACGCCCCGACATTCTCTCCTCGTTCCTTGAAAGCTCTTCTTAGCGCATTGGAGGCTTCCTCGTCAAGGCAATGAAGTGCGTAGCAATGCACGTAGTGTCGCATTTTCGGCTTGTTTATGTAGCTTGCCCCTGCCTTCTTCGCGTACCTGAACACCTGATTTGTTACCTGCAATTTTAAAACAATCGATCATTCAACGCCTGTCCATTTTCATTCGACGGGATAACATTACTGTAAGACGATTATTTTTTGCACCTTAACTATTTCAAAAGCCAAAATACGTTACTCTGATAATTGCTTTTCGTAATTTTAATTGCCAAAAGCTAACTTCATATTGTTGATTTTGGACGGAGAGTACTAAAGGATTGCTTGGTTAATGAACATCATATGGTGGAACAGTAACACCACTTAGGTTATAGTGAGAAGAGTTCACGATTCCCAAACTAAAAAATGTCGCTAGTTTAACTCTCTCTTTGAAGACAATGACAGAAGTGTCATGCATGGTTGCCCCCGTCCTTTCTTCTATCAGTCTCACCCAGCAAGATAGGGCATAGATAAGCGCCTAGGGACAAAAAGACCATACATGGTTGCCCCGTTCTTTCTTTCTATTAGTCTCACCTTCGAGATAATAACTTATTGTCGTTTGGTCCTTCCCCGGATCCTGTGCATAGTATAAGCTTAGTGTAACGGACAGCCTTTTTACTCTCATCCAGCAAAATATGTCTAGGCGAAACAGGTAAGCGCCTAATATGAGCCTTATTTATTAAAATCTAGCTTTAACTCTCTCAAAACTAAAAAAATAAAATTGATAAGAAAATAGAGTTTTATTCCAAATTCGCGAACAACAAAACGTTTGCAAGTTTTATCTCATTTCTAACTTTGGTCAATGTGTAGAACTTCGAGGTGGCAAGGACAAGCTTACAGGTGGAACCACTTGAGTAAAAGTACAAAAGGAGTAATGGGCCGAGGGAGAAATTCAGTAAGCTTTATGGTTCAGCCCATCAATTCCGTACCTTAGCTGTCGAGTTTTCTTCCGGACAGCTAATGGTTACCTTGACCCAATTAACGAGGTCTTCTGAACCCACATTCATTTTTATGCCCATCCTTTTCCCAACAACTACTACCTAGATTTTTATATCCTTCCAAAAATAAAAATAAAAAGAACTCACTGTACTAAGCTCCATTTATTGTATAAAGCCAATATATTTAAGTAATTAAATACAAAAATAGATCAGAAAGAGTAAGTTTTGCATATAAATTATCCTCTCATACCTCACTTGTATAATTACACTGAATTTATTATTATAGTTGTTTTAATTAAATAAATACAAAATTTAAATAACAGTTTTAAGTTATAAAAGTGAGACTTATATGATATTTAGCGGGTTAGGAGCTAGATAGTTGTATTTTATTAGTCTGATGAATTCAAATATCAATTAGATATTCTTTTAAATATAATTTACAAGTTAGAAAAACATAAAAATATCATACGTATATCAGTTTCATATTAAAGATATATCTTCATTAAAAAATGTATAACTGTATCGATAGAAAATAGAAGATTTGTGTTTATGTTAAGGAATCCAAACAACAAAACATGTTTCAATAAATGACTTAGTATAACGAAGAGAGAGAGAGAGAGAAAAGAAGGCGACCTTAGTGGGACATTTTTCACCACGTTCCTTGGCAATATTCTGAACTTGGATCAAGAAATCCCGACATTGCTCATAGAGGTGGAACAAGTAATCCAAGCCGTTCTTTTTCCCACGCGCCACCTCACCTGGCTCCGTCACGATAAATGGATGCTCCCTTTGCCTCTCGCTTATTCCTCCCCCGGCGTCGTTAATATTCCAGTCATCTTCTTGACCTTCCTCCGTTTCTTCATCCTCCTCCGCCGACATTCCTCCCTTTCTCTCCCTCCCCGCCGCCACCACCTTCTTCCTCCTCCTTTGTTTCATTCTCCCGCCGCCAGCTGCCGCCACCACTTCCCATGTCGTTCCCCCTCCGCCGCTTCCAACTGCTTCTCTCTCTTGCTGCTGCACTGGTTCCTCAGACAACCCTACTTCACCATATATATATAATAGATATACACAAATTGAGAACTTACACTATGTGAAGAAAAAAGTGCTAGTCTTACCTATACATTTTTACTTCTACACACGTTTAAAAATCGTCATACCACGTTAATGAGTACATACAAAATATGTCTAATTACTCCCAATGTCTCATTTTATGTGACAGAGTATAAGGTCAAAACACTTAGTTTTTATGTGTATTTGAATATTAATTTTGTTATAAAATTGGAAAAAGAAATACATATTCAATTTGAAAGAGAATCACTATAAGTATATATAGTTAACAATTCAATATATCTATAAAGACTTCGAGAAAATTGTAATAAATAAAATTATTTCACTCTCAAAGTAGGGTAGTAATGTCACATAAAAATGAAGTAGAGATGGTCAAATATGGAATATGCAACAAGAACCCTAAATACCTTATAGTTGCTTGGTTGCATGCATCCGTAAAAATAAATTATTTTCCTATAGCTAGGCTCGTGGGTTCGTGTTCAATATAACAGTGGTTCCACAAGAATCATTCTATTTCTAAAAAGTTATGCATGTTATTATCTACTAGAAATACGTCAATTAACTTCAATTGTTCGTTCACTAGCTACTCTTAAACATTTAAATACCAATTACGTGCAATTTGGTCTTAGAAATCACTCGAACTGATTATACATTTATATATCCAAGTGCAAATATATACTTTAGCTATACTGTTACTTCAAAAAATTAATGCATAATATATAAAATAAGAGGGGTCGAAGGAGGTTTCAAATTCAAAGAAAACAACCTTCTTGTGAGAGAGCGTCAAGGGCATTAGTTCCACCATCAGACAGAAGGTGGCCGCGCCGCCGCAGTTCTTCCTCCTCAAGCCTCCGCCGTTCCGCCCTGATTGCAGCTTTGATACCGTACCTTTCTCCGACTAGTAGTTCCCATCTGAAAATCTGTGAAAGGCTATTCATCATATCATCAAGTTCTTCATCTTTCATGTCCAATAGAGTGTTCACCGTAAAACCTAGCTCCGCTATTTTTGCAGCAGTGTAATAACGTATACCGTAAGCTTGAAACAACTCCTCTAGTCCTCCTAACTCCCTTGTCGTGATGGAATAAGCCGCCGACAGAGGCTGCGGCGGTGGCAAAGCTGGCGGAGGAGGAGGAGGAGCCACCGCCGCTTCCAACAGCCGGGTTGGCGGTGGCATTGCACCTCTGGGGTCCCACTTGAACAAACTCGCAGAGAAAGCCCCTGGGTCCATATGCTATAACAATGGACACACTTGGGTTAAATGGAATGAAAGGGTTAAAAACTGTTGCTAAATATAAGAGTTTACCTTCTGACAGCGTAAAAAAATATGTATATTAGTTATTCATTAGGTAATTACACAATTTACAACGAAATCTCTTTATAAGTATTAGCAATTGGTAATTTAGTTAAAATTTAAAATTTACATATAAATCAGCTGATACATAGTTACTAATCTGCTAGTACTATATATTATGAGTTAAAATTTAGTGAGTGTGTAATTTTTTTAGCACTATCATTGTATAAGCGTTTAACATATTTAAACTGATAATTTAAATAAAAAATTTATCCTATAATGTCATTAAAGGTGAGTCTTAGGGCAACGGTAAAGTTGTTTTCGTATGACCTATAGGTCACGAGTTCGAGTTATGAAATTAGCCATTAATACTTGTATAATGATAGGCTATATACATTACAGCCCTTTGAATGGTTACCCTTCCCCGGTTCCTTCGTGAACGCGTGATGGCCTGTTTACCGAACTGTCCTTTTAATATAATGTCATTCACAAAATATGATCAAGTAATCTTCATATTAGTGAGATTTGTAATCTTAAAAAGTACTGTACCTACTATACATATACAGTTAAAGTTAACCTGATGGTGTTACAGTTTCTATGTTGCCGGGTGTATATGATTTAATCAAACTCTATAAATAAATAAATTCCATATAGTACATTTTTTTATATTCTTAACTTCAAAGTATTCTATAATTTTTTCTGGGACTGCATCAGAGATAACTGAATACCAATGTGCTTTTCTGCTTTTGCATACTGAGGAACGTACGATAGAGGACTGTTGCAAGGGACTAAGAATTTTGTTTGTTTTTTTCTCAAGAGGGACTATCCTAGTTCCAATCAGACTAGATATAGGGTTTAGGGGATTGAAAACGAACTAGTCAGAGAAACACGGCCAGTATTTAGTTTTCAACTCTTTCAGGACTTTATGAAACCATTTCGGGACGACTTTTGGGACTTTACTCATTTTAGAAAGTTGGCCTAAATATGGTTGTGACACAAATTATGCACCACTCCAACATAGATTTAACTTATAGTATGTAACCATAGTATGTGGTTACAGCAAAAAGAATTTTCACACCCACCAGCTTGTATATGATGCTTATCTATTAACGTTTATCTTTTAAAATTGACTTGACGATAATTTGAACTTTCATTTGCACTCTTATTATATATAAAAGTTTACTCATGACGTGGCACGTGTTTATATACATATACAAAAAGTTTAGTATTTAACTTTCAAAAATTTTAAACTAATATTTTCAACAATTAAATTAATTGTTTGATCTATCACGTTCTTATTACTCCCGAGTGAAGGTAAATTTCCCGTTTGACTTTTCTTACGTCAGACTGATTTTCTTTTTGGTGAATACCTCAATAAGATATAGGTCCTTTTTGACTTATGTGAATAACCACTCATGCAATTAGTATTGCTTATGAAATAGATTTCTGGGAAATTATTTGTCCATATATACATTGCAAAACTCATCTTTGGTTTGTATATATTTTTCTACTACAAATAACAAATCTTAGGCCTCATTTGTTTTTTTTAAGATTAAGACGTCTAAATTTGAATACACATCTAAATATCAAGATGTGTATTAAGATTAAGACATCTGAATCTGAATACACATCTGAATTGCGCCCCCAATTTTGCATCAATTTTTCTATCACGTTCATGGGGCGGTGATGTGAAAATAAAGGAACCACGCAATAGGTATCGCATCTTGCACTTCTTGGCCTTTAAGTGAGGAATGTCGTTTTGTCTCCTTGACATCACAAATTTCAGAATATAAGCACTTTGTTCCTCATCTATTGACTCCTTCATATGTTCGACTGGATCAATTCCCATGTCACTAACCAAACACAATGTTAAAAAATATTTAGAATGAGGTCAAATATGCTCTTACTCCAAAATTACATTATTTTTGATATCCTCAATTTTGAGCTCTTTGTCAACCTTGGTATCATTAATAATATTTTGGTTGAATAGTTGGAATTCCTCTTTCCGCTCCATAAGTTGACCAATATCCACAACAATTGGTTGTAGGGTATCAGATGCCTCAACTTTTTTATTCAATTGATCGTGCAGGTCATGGATATCTAAGCCAAATTGGTCTATCTCTTGCCTGAGCTCAGTTCTTCTTCTATTAGTTGTTCTGTCATATTTGAAAGAGCATCACGTAGAAAGTCATGAGATTTTATCAGTTGAGCTTGTTCCTCTAGCCAAGATTGGCTCACTATATCTGCTTCTTCTAAATTATCTTCTGGTGGGAACTCGCTCTCTTCAGCCACTTCCTACGCCTCGACCTTCATTCTCATGATTGTTGTACTAATTCTTTGTGCAGCCTTTCGAGTTTCATCTTGTTGCTCGACTACTTGCATCATCATATCCATAATACGAGCCATGCTTTCCATATCCTCCACTTCCTTGCTCCTATCAACTCATAAACATTATTAGAAATATTATAATAAGAACTCTGAGAAGGATAATAAGAATTAGGACAACCATCCCAATAGCCACCTTGACAACTACACATATTACACAAATTCCACACATCAAATTGAGATGCACAATTTTGCCACAAGTGTGGTCCTCCACAATATGGACAAGGATCACTATAATAAGAATAACCAATATTTGATCAATTCTCATTCCAAGATGCCATGTTAACAAAGATAATAAAATATTAAACTAAGATTAAAAAAAAAACTTGAATAGGCAAAAAGTAAAAATTTAATCTAGCCGAGTAGTTAATTTCTAATTCCCCGGCAACGGCGCCAAAAACTTGTTGCTCCCAAACGCATACGCAAGTATACGTGATCGACAAGTAATATATGATTGTAATTCCAGATATCGTACCCACAGGGACTTGTGATTAACTATCAACTAAATTAAACCAAACAATTTATCTATTTAAGCGATTCCTAAAGTATGAATATTTAACTAAAATTAATCTAGAGTAACAAACTAAGAGATCAAAGAAAATAAGTTGGCGAATTATAGAGACGAATTCAATACGAGCGAATATTCTAGAGCTATGGGTTAGCTAACAACCCCGTTGAGTTTTTCACTTAAATTGTCTAATTAATTTCCATTTGATCTCCATCAAAATCAGCATTGAATCCCTTGCAAACTAATGGATGTAAACAAATAGCGCGCCCCTCCACTAAAACGGGCTGGAATGCCTGTATGCCTAATCTATGCAAAGTGGGTGCTCTATTCATCAATACAGGATGTCCCTGCATAACTTCTTGAAGGATTTCCCAAACAATCGGCTCTTTTTCTCGAATTTTACTCTTAGCAACTCCTATGTTCGAAGCAAGATGTTGTCTAATTAGACCACGAATTTATATAGTTTTTGATTGACGGGGTTAATATTACTCGTAGACTTCTCCCGAAGTACAGCTCGTCTATTCAAACTAACCTAACGCTAATATTCCTATGAAATTAGAATTAACAAGAACGCATTTATAGTTCCCGTATAATAACCAAGCAAGGCGATTAGGTATATTCCTATCCTCTACTCAATCTTATATGCAATCTAGAATTCTCTATCCCGAGTTCAATCCTAGATTCGTAGATAGTATTCAATTGGTGATCAAGCAATCAAATAATTAAGCGCAAGATTGAATAAATAAACCAATATGATAAAATAATAAGAACAATTCAAGCTTCAAACTACAACGTTCATGTAGCACCCAAAACTCTAGAACTAATAAACTATGAAATTAAAAGAAGAGAAGAGAAGAAAAACTAGTTAGAAGCCTCCTCCAAGCGTGGTGTGTATTCCTCCACGTGAAACTCCCTTCAAAGTATGTTAGATAAGTCTACGGCTGAATACACCGTGTTCCGGGCAAAATAGGACAAAATCCGCATCACCGGCGCCTAGCCCGGTGCCAGGCGCCCTCCACGGCACCCCAATATTTTTAGCTACTATTTTTGGCGCCACCTGTGGCGCCTAAATTCGCAAGTTTCCCGGTTTCATCCGTTTTGGCTCAAATCTTGCATGTTTCGCCCCCAATTGCTTCCGAATCATTCCTACACATAAAAATACATCAAATTAACATAAATCAACACATTGAACATCCCATGTTCATGAAATAATAGTAAAATACGAGGCAATATACATAGAAATATATATACATTAAGGTAAACATCAACACCCTACACTTAGACTCTTGCTCATGCTCGAGCAATGGGACTACCTAATAGACCCCCAACTACGTACAAGGTTTAATAATAGAGGATCACCTTAACTTTTAACCACACACTATACCATTGACTACGATCAATACCGGCATACAAGCATGAACACACAAAAATTCACATTCTTCCCGTTTAAGCAAGCACAAGTATAACCTTTCAATTCAATTCAATCAATTCCGACAACCTATTTGTCACTACCCAACCTCAAGAGCCGACTTGCAACCACTAAGCACCCTCAACTCATGCACTTACCCAACAAGAAATTGTCACGCCCCAAATTCGAGGGCATGACCGGCACTCGACCGGGTATCCCTAGTCAAGCGGACGTGGGTGCCTTTCCTATCCCACGTGTTACCCCTCATTCTCATTACCTAATAACCAAGCCATTTATAGGATATGAACTCCATTAATCGAATTTTTTATAAACATAACAATAACAATTTCCATTAGAAACTTCATTCACCATAATAAAGGTATTCCAATTTTTATACAACATTGCCACACATCAATATTTATCTTTTAAATTACCATGCCAGACACTACCCACGACCTGTCTACGGAGCCTCTAAATATAATTGAAGAATAATATGGAAATGCCGGCAACAAGGCTTCGGCTATACCTTATACACATCAAAATAAGATCCCAAAATAGAAAGTGGCGTGAGCCACATAGGGCCCCGAATGGAAAGGGGCTCGCCGAATCAGCTGACGGGAACTGATGAGGAGCTACGGTCGGTGGACTGGAGTACCTGCTATGGATCCACCTACAATCATAACACGAATGTAGCGCCCCCGGCAAAA
>MU697075.1:12714-40863 GCA_026770625.1 Nicotiana glauca | reverse complement strand
ATTTTACATGGGTCTAACTGACAACCTGAAGGCTAATGTAGATGCTTCAGCTGGAGGTGCATTCTTAAGCAAAACATTCACTGAGTGCACGGTTCTATTAGACAAGATGTCACAAAATGCGGGGTGGATGACTAGAGGTGCAACACTGGCACCCATACTACATTCTGTTCCATTGGATCCCAATAATACACACAAAGAAAACATGGCCACACTCTTAACCAAGATGAGCTTATTGACAAAGAAAATTGATGAGATAGGTACAAAATAGGTGCACATTGTTGATACAACGAATGGAGGGCTGTGTACACCATGTATTAATTAGTCATATATTTGTTAGTGGAGCGGAGAAGGTAAAAACCAAGGGGCCCGAGAAGATATGAATTATGTCAACAATCATGTGGGCCAGAGACAAGGATCACAACAGTGGAGACCGCAACAGAATCAGCATTACAGGCCTAATATGCAGCAACCTGGGGGTATGCAACCTCAAAATCAATTAGTGCCCATGCCTTATCAGAGACCACAGGGTTATCCACAGCAAAATCAGCAACAATTGGTTTATCAACCACCCTTCAGCCGTAAGACAATAACATGGTGGAAATTAAAGGTATGCTCCAACAACTTATTGGGACAAATAACAAAGTGCAGGAAAAATTGGCAGTCCATGATTCAGCCATCAAAAATATCGAAACACAGCTGGGTCAGCTGTCCATGGCATTGAACAACCGCCCTCCAGGAACTTTACCTGCAGACACTAACGTTAATCCCAAAGAGCAAAACCCAAATCAGCTGATGGCAGTCAGTCTAAGGAATGGTAGAGATCTAGATCGAGAGCAGGAAATTGCACATGCCAGCAAGAACACTACACCAGCTACCCCATCGCTATTAGAGGAAGAACAACCAGCAGAATTCACTGACGTAGTAAGTGAGCAAAGTCAGAAGGGTAAAGGCAAAGAAAAGGAGACCGAGCAAGTTGCAGAACAGGTGACACCTCTTGTGCCAGATACTCCTAGCAAATAGAAACCAGCAAGGGGTGCCCAACGGGTGATCCCTGCACCCTTTCCTCAGAGACTGGTCAAGCAAAATAAGGCAGATCAATACAAAAAGTTTATGGAAATACTGCGCCAAATCCAGTTGAATATTCCATTGATGGATTCTTTGAGGGAGATGCCCGGTTATGCTAAGATGATGAAAGATTTAATGTCAAAGAAGTTTGATTTTCAGGATCTATCCACCGTAACTCTGACATAAACCTGCAGCGCAGTGGTGGCAAAACCGATAGCCCAAAAGATGTCCGATCCAGGTAGCTTTACTATTCCATGTACCAGAGGGAGTTATGCCTTTGCAAATGCATTATGTGATTTGGGGGCCAGCATAAATTTGATATCGCTGGCCATATACACCAAATTGGGTATCGACAGGGCCAGGCCCACTTCAATGCTACTCCAACTGGCGAATCGCACTGTGAAAAGGCCTACTGGTATTCTAGATGATGTGCTGGTGCAAGTGGGGAAGTTTGTATTCCCTGCAGACTTTGTGATTTTAGACTGTCAGGTGGATGAGGAGATTTCCCTTATTTTGGGGAGACCATTTTTAGCCACTGGGAGAGCACTTATAGACTGCGAGACTGGGGAGCTTAAAATGAGATTGAATGATGAAGAAGTCATATTCAACATTCAACAATCAATGAGGAGACCCAGCGAATATGCAAATTGCTCTCTAGTGGCAGCTGTTGATGTAATTTTGCAAGAAGATGATAGGGACCTGACTGTGGGGGACCCATTGGAGGCATGCTTGACGAACTTAGACGAAATGGATGGAGAGGGGTTAGCTGAATGGGTAATGGCACTGGAAGGCCGAGGATTTTGGTCAAGGGAACCTCAGTTCGAGTCCCTCGAGCTGGAAAAAAGGGTCAATCCCCCAGCCAAGCCGTCAATAGAGGAACCACCCAAGATGGAGCTAAAACCACTCCCCGACCATCTCAGGTATGCATTCCTGGGCCCTGATTCTACATTATCTGTTATTATTTCATCCTGTTTGCTAGATGTGCAGGTAGAGAAGCTCTTGCAGATACTGAAGGAAAATAAAACTGCCATTGGTTGGACCATGGCAGATATAAAGGGTATCAGCCCAGCTTTTTGCATGCATAAGATTCTCCTGGAAGAAGGGCACAGACCTTCCAGGGAACACCAGCGAAGGTTGAACCCTAACATGAAAGAAGTTGTAAAGAAAGAGGTGATTAAATGGTTAGATGCGGGAATTATTTTCCCCATCTCTGATAGTAATTGGGTCAGCCCTGTTCAGTGTGTCCCGAAAAAGGGAGGTATGACTTTTGTGAAAAACGACAATAATAAGTTGATCTCAACTCGTTTAGTCACAGGGTGGCAGATCTGCATGGATTACCGAAAATTAAACACCGCCACCCGCAAGGACCACTTTCCCTTACCCTTCATTGATCAAATGTTGGACAGGCTGGCTGGTAGATCACACTTTTGTTTCTTAGATGGATATTCGGGATATAGTCAAATTTCAATAGCCCCCGAAGATAGGGAGAAAACATCCTTCACCTGTCCTTATGGCATTTTTGCCTTTCGGAGAATGCCTTTTGGGCTGTGTAATGCACCTGCGACTTTTCAAAGATGTATGTTAGCCATTTTTACGGATATTGTGGAGGACATTATGGAAGTCTTTATGGATGATTTCTCCATGGTGGGAGATTCATTCGAAGACTGTCTTCATAACTTAAGCAGAGTGCTCAAAAGATGTGTGGAGACAAACCTGGTACTAAACTGGGAGAAGTGCCATTTTATCGTACGTGAGGGAATAGTCTTGGGACATCGAGTGTCCAGAAAAGGTATTGAGGTCGACCATACTAAGGTCGACGTGATTGAAAAGTTACCACCGCCCACTTCAATAAAGGCGGTGAGAAGTTTCCTTGGTCACGCCGGATTCTACCGGCGTTTCATAAAAGATTTTTCCAAAATCGCTAACCCATTATGCAAACTCCTTGAAAAGGATCACCCCTTTGTGTTTTCTAATGATTGAAGGTTGGCATTTGAGGAACTAAAAAAGAAGTTGACCACTGCACCCATCATTGTTGCACCCGACTGGGAGCAACCATTTGAGCTCATGTGTGATGCTAGCAACTATGCTATAGGAGCAGTCTTGGGGCAGCGAAAAGACAAGATGATGCACCCGATTTACTATGCAAGCAGAACGCTAAGCGGTGCTCAGCTCAACTACACAGTGATGGAGAAGGAGATGCTGGCAGTCGTGTTTGCTTTTGACAAATTCCGATCATATCTGATTGGTTCCAAGGTAATTGTATACACTGACCATGCAGCTCCCAGGTACCTCATTGAGAAAAAGGAGTCTAAGTCGCGCCTAATCCATTGGGTGCTGCTGTTGCAAGAATTCGACCTCGAAATCCGTGACCGTAAGGGCATAGAAAATCAAGTCGCTGACCATCTGTCACGACTTGAAGGAGCTGAAAAATCAGTCGAGGTCGAAGAAATTCTGGAAACTTTTCCCGATGAGCAGCTGCTCGCTGCCATGAGGATGCACCATGGTATGCAGATTTTACAAACTATCTGGCTTGTGGTATAATTCCTGATGACCTTTCTTCTGTCCAAAAGAAAAAGTTTTTCCGTGATAGCCGCATGTATTATTGGGATGAACCTCATTTGTTTCGAATTTGTGTTGATAACATTATCCGGAGGTACATCCTCGAGATAGAACAATCTTCAATTTTGCAGGCGTGTCACGCTTCAGAATATGGAGGACATTTTGGAGGGGTCAGAACTCCTGCGAAAGTGATGGAGGCCGGATTCTTCTGGCCAACTGTGTTTAGAGATGCACACCTCTGGGTAAAGGGCTGCAATGAATGCCAAAGGACGGGAAATATTTCCCGTTTCCATCAGATGCCAATGAAACCAATTCAAGAAGTAGAGGTGTTTGACGTATGGGGGATAGACTTCATGGGTACCTTTGTCAGCTCATTCGGTAATAAGTACATACTGATGGCGGTGGATTATGTGTCTAAATGGGTGGAAGCTGTAGCCTTGCCCACCAATGATGCACGAGTGGTAGTCGGATTCTTGAAGAAGCACATATTCACCCGGTTTGGGGTACCAAGGGCGATCATCAGCGACAGAGGCACTCACTTTTGCAATAGAGCCTTCGAGAAACTGCTTGCTAAATATGATGTTCACCATAAAGTGGCTAATCCTTACCATCCACAAACCAGTGGGCAAGTTGAAGTGTCCAATAGAGAGATTAAAAGTGTGTTAACAAAGACTGTGAACAAAACATGAACGGATTGGGCAAAGAAGCTGGACGATGCACTCTGGGCATATAGAACTGCATTCAAAACGCCAATAGGTATGTCACCATACAAGTTGGTGTTTGGGAAGGCTTGTCATTTTCCTGTGGAGCTAGGACACCGTGCTTGGTGGGCATTGAAACAATTGAACATTGATCCCGAAGCAGCTGGACAAAATCGACTAACGGAGCTGCATGAGCTAGAGGAATTCCGCTATCACGCTTTTGAGAGCACGAGGCTTTACAAGGAACGGATGAAGAAAATGCATGATAAGCACATCGTGGATAGAGACTTCCAACCCGGTGATATGGTGTTATTATACAACTCAAGACTGAGATTGTTTCCGGGTAAGTTAAAATCTCGATGGTCGGGGCCATTCAGAGTAGTGCAAATGTTTGCTAGTGGAGCGGTGGAGATTGAATCACCCGACGGGACGAACAAGTTCTCCGTCAATGGACAAAGGTTGAAACACTACCTTGGATCAGCTGATGAAAAATGGGATACAGTGGTGTCACATTTCAAAGAACCCCAATACGAAAATAAGGAGTAGGAACTCCACTATTTGTGTCATGCCGCGACGTTAAATCAGGCGCTGCGTGGGAGGCAACCCACGAAATTGTTGTAATGTAACATGTAACTCTTGTATCTATTGTAAAAAAAAAAAAAGGTCCTCCGCGACCACGGTCGCGACCACGGCCGACCGCGGTCGTAACTAGGTAAGCAACAAAAAGTCACGTGACCGCGGCCGACAACGGACGGGTCTGTAAAGAACCACATCGTCGACCGCGGAGGACCGAGGTCGGGCCTGAACAGGTAAGTTTTTTTTAATATTTTTTTTCTCTCTTCTTTTTCTCTTTTCATTATAACTTCATAACTCATTAAAAAAAAACTCAAATAATCAAAACCCTTCCCCTCACAAACACACTCACGATTATCCCACTCCTCAACCCCAAATTTCTTCTCTCTTCCTCTCAAATCCCCTCAAAACCCTAACCCCCCTATTTCCCATCTTCCCCCTTCACAAGTTTTTGCTCTTCTTCCATACAAGGTTTGATTCTATCTTCCTTCTCTTTTCTTTCTCTTGTTGTTGTATTATATGCTTTTGTATATTATTTTTAAGTTGTATATTCATAAATGTTAGTTGGTATTCTTGTAGTAGAGTAGTCGTTCGTTGTTTGTTTGAACATATGATTGGTGAAGGGGCTGTGTTGTTAATGATTCGTATGGTACGAATTGAGGGGTGATGTTGTTGAATAAGTGTGGGGTGTGGGGGTGTGTTTATAATTGATTTGGGGAGGTTGTTCTTGATTCCATTGGGCTAACAAGGTGCTTAACAAAGGTTTGCCCACAATGTGTTTGGTAAATTGCCTCAATGAAGGAGTTATAAGGAGATGTGTGACTTGGTTGGGGTGAAGTCTGAGTAACCTTCCATAGTCACCATTTTAGGATCGTACTAATAGACGTTTATCGGCTTTTGCAGGTATAATGAGTTCCTCGCGTAAGCGCCAGAACACTGGGGCCTCGGTCAGGGGCACAGGCTCTTCTTCACGGGCAAGGGGCCAATCTAGTACGACCGATTTTGATAGCTCTAGGTTTGTCTCCAAAGCAGCGGAGATGCGATATAATCAGAAATTGTCAAAGAAATTGCAACATGAAGTCCACATAGACAGGTTTGCTCTGGAACTAGATTGCTCGGATATGCTTAATAAGCTGCAGAGGTGTCACCTTGACATCTTCTTTAATACTTCCGAAGAAGCCAATGTTGAGCTTTTACGGGAATTTTATACCAACCTCCCTGAACATGACAATGGGGTGGTGACGGTGCGGAACACTAGAGTCAATGCTACTCCTGAGGCTATCCGTCGGGCTTACTGCATCCCAGCCTTCACAGGTACGAATTATTACCTCCTCAACAACAGGCCACCAGTTAATTGGAATAGACTCTTGGGAGTCATCGGTATTCCAGGAAAACAAGCAAAATGGATTGCTAGACCAATGACTCTACACTATCAGTCACTCTCTTGGTTAGCCAAGTGTTGGCTCACCGTCATCAACACTCGGTTGCTGCCTTCCAGCAATACAACCAATGTCAATGGGCCACGTGCGACCATGATTTATTGCTTTATGACCCATCAGGGGTTTGATGTTACACGGGTGTTATCTGAGAAGATGTTCATTAGATCACCGGAATTGGGCAAAGGCCACTATTTTCCATCACTTGTCACCCGTCTCTGCCGCATGGCCAATGTCCCCGAGAACGCTCGAACTGACAGCAAATTACCTTTGAAAACACCGTTCTGAGCTAGTAAGATTAGCCAAGAAGCACGTGTGCCTGTTCGCGATTCTGAGGACTCGTCTGAGGAGTCTGAGTCAGAAAATGCTCATAATAATGCAGATGCTATTGAGGTCACCGCCCCTCCTCGTGGGAGCGATGCAGGGCCCTCCCAGCCATGCCGTAGCACTCACCTGACTGATTTGGAGCGGCAAATGACGGGACTGCAGACATCCGTCACTGACCTGAGCACTCGTGTTGATGCTATAGCGGATAGACAGGTAAAATCTGAGAAGAAATTTATGGGTTAGTTGAGAGCTTTGGGTCGCGCCTGCAGCTTGAACCCTGACACTGTGTATGATCAGGAGTGATGCCTCAGGGAAGTCCCTTTACCTCACTGTTTATTATATTGTTAAGCCATGGGGACATATCTTCTTTTTAAGTGTGGGGTGGGGGAATTTCATTATATGTATGTTGTACTTGTACTATGTTATTGTGTGTAGATGTTTAGAATTGGAGTAGTAATGATTCTGTATAGGAAGTTAGAAACGACTTGGCCCGACGATGGATCTCTGTCGAAGGGGTTCTTGAGGGACTAAGTCGAAAAAAAAAAATTTGAAAACACCAAAAAGATTTTTCTTTTAGGTAGTGTAGTAATTCCCCCTTGGTTTTTCTTTGGGCCACGGTTCTTTTCCAAGGGTTTTTGCTTGAACCAGGTTTAGGTAGATTTTTTTTTTAGATTAGGATTATTCGGCGAAGTGCTGAAATTTGCAACCTTTAGCGTTCTTACACCTGAACATGATAGATGCTAGAGTGTAGTGCTTAGCTTCAAAGTGAATCTTGTTTGAGTGCCTTAAAAATTATATATTTGTGCTTAACTTGAACACTCGAATGATAGTATCTTGATAAACCAATCTGGAGTGAGTCATATGCCAAGTGTGTGTGAGTATTGTTTGTATTCCATGTTGTACAATTGATGCCTAGAACTTGCCCTGTGTGTTTGTAAAGCAAAATAGTAACTTCATTTGGTTTTAGAAGTGATATAGGCATTTCTTTGTTGAGCCATAAATATTTTCTTTAACCACCTGAATGCATTACATATTAGTTAACCCCGTTGAGCCTATAAACCTGTTCTTTAGTAACCACAATGTGAATCTTAACCGACTATTTGAATAGCTTACTTTTTCAACAAATTTTCCTTCCGCTCCCTAAGCACTTGAAGGGTATCGAGAGTATATATATAAAAAAAAAATAAAAAAAATAAAGTGTGGGGTGGTAGTTTGGTTTACAAAGTGGAATCATGGAATTGAGAAAGGTGTGAATATGAAGCATATAAAGAGAAGCACCACAGAAAAAGAAAAAAAAAGTTTGTAGTAATAAATAAGTGGTAGTTAGTAAAATGCACCTAAAGTACGGGGATGTCTAAATATGGTGGAAAACTGACTTACAAAATAACGAGCTTGAAGTTCAATGTAATTGTATTAAAAGTGCTTAGGGGAATTAGTCAATACATCTAAATGTATCTTACCTAACCCTTAGCCTACATTACAACCAAATAAAGTCCTATTGATCTTAAACTGAATGAGGTTCAATTAGTCGAGTATTACACTAGGGGCAAGCCTATGGTGCATCTTTGTTGCATGTGAAAATTCTTTGGAGAGTGAGTGAATTTTGTCTATTTGAGTGCCAAATTATATCATTATCATTATATATATAGGGAACTACTCTCTTGTGTGATGTGAGGGTATGTGATTCACAAAGGAAAGGTGCGTTTTGACTATTGTATAGAGTGGTTTGAGTAAGTATATATGTGCAGGGTACGAAAAACTTGATTGTTGAGGCATGAGCTGCTCACTACTAGGTATAATTCTTGTATAATGTTCAAGGTGTGAGTCGTTGAAGGAAAAATATAAGGAATGACTTTTATGAGTGTGATGAATTGCTCGAGGACTAGCAATGATTTAAGTGTGGGGTGTTGATAATAGGCTATATAATGGCTATTTATTGTTGTAGATACCCATGCTTTGTTGTTGTTTTTGTTGATTGAGTTTGTTGAAGTCCTTTGGTGGCAAGGTTCAATGCCCTGAATATTTTCTCGGGGTCTGAAAGTCCTTCTATTAGTTCTCCAGTCCTCGAAGAATTTCTCGGCATACACCTACTTTCCACAAGATTTCAACCGTTAGAATTTCAATGTAAAGAGTGGTAAAGAGAAAACGGGTTACTCTTGGAATCTTTGTGTTTCTTTCAATTGTAATTGATAACACCGTTAATTCCCCGGCAACGGCGCCAAAATTTGATCACTCTCAACTGAGTCTCACAAAAGACTATGCGGGCGTTGCAAATATAATCTAAGTATTGTAACCCAGAGTCGAACCACAAAGAATTAACCCACCAATTACCACTGTTAGATTTACTCAATTCCCACAACCTATTTTTCCAAACGTTCTGATTCACAATTGTTAATTATCTAACAACTAATACTGAAAATAATAAATACTGAAAAGTAACTACGCTTGTTGTGTAAACAATATAAAGAAGGTCTAAGGTATTGATTTCCCCCGTTGGTCTTTTCCTTGGTTGTATATTTCTTATAATTCAGATTTATCTATCTCTAGCAATTATGAACTCTCAATTTTTTATAATTCTTTCTCAAGCAATTATAATAATCTACTAAACGCACTCTCTCAAGTTACGTTAGCTAATTTCACAATACAGTTCACTTAGATTGCACCCGGAATTTCGTTATCTCTAATCCAACCCCTAAACCCTCGGTGGGTTATGACTCTCGTCTACACTCCGGGAGTGATATTGTTCATACAATCACTTAAATATGCACTCTCTCTCAAGAAGATACACAATAAATAGGAGCGGATAATTGAGGGCCCTTTCAACTATTCCACAATCAAAATGTATATGAACAATTAGAGATTAAACAACAAAACCTAATTATATTGATAAAACAACCAAGCAATTCCCAATGGGTTCCATCAAAACCTTAGATTAAGTATTTAGCTACTCATGATAATGGGTAAATCAATAGCTAAAGAATTCATAATCATAAAATTGCAAGAAATTAAGAAGAATAAAAGTAATGGTGTTTTTGTGATCTCTCACACTTGTTTCTCTTGCCAACAAACTCCAAAATTAAGCCCTCTCTTTGCTTTAGGCGATTTTCCTACATTATATAAAGGGTTTACAATACTTTCCCTGATTTACACTTTGACCCATGAAGTATTTGAACAACACTACGTCTCCCGCGGCTCTGTAATTCTTGCTTCCAGCTTTTAATTCTTTTAACTTCTCTTTTGCACTCGGGTACTTCTCAAGTGGGTGATTTCTTTACGTTCTTGCCTCCAAACACTTCATTTTGTTTTTCGTCTATCTTGCATTTCCTGCGAAACCAAATAGCATCAATTCAAGCATTTAATCGGCAATTTCCATAACAAAAACAACAAAGCATGGGTATCTACAACATAAATAGCTACTATATAGCCTATTATCACCCTTCACGGCGCCCCAATATTTTTAGCTACTGTTTTTGGCGCCACAGTATGGCGCCCAAATTCGCAAGTTTCCCGGTTTCGTCCGTTTTGGGTCAAATCTTGCGCATTTCACCCCCAATTGCTCCGGAATCATTCCTACACACAAAAACACATCAAATTAACATAAATCAACACATTTAACATCCCAAGTTCACGAAATAAAAGTAAAATATGAGGCGATATACATAAAAATATATATACTTTAAGCTAAATATCAGTGTTTGTCCAGATTTTTTTATCATAATTGATTTTTCTATCTCATAAAGGAAACTATAATATATTTACCCTAATTGGGTTTTTCTTTTCCCTATAAGGAAAATATAATTCATTTATATTTGGCTAGTCATTTTTTTTGTAGAAAAATTTTTGGAGTTCTATAAATTGAAGATCAGTCCTTCTCATTCAGTAGAATCCACAATGGAGCAATAAGGGGTTTGCGAGTCGTGTTTAGGGGAAGAACTTTACAGGACAAGTGTTAGTGTGTCACTTGTGTTTGCTTCTTCGTGAGGTTGTTCTCTCGATATTTTGTACACTCTTGCTCATCTCCGTCTGTGGACGTAGGTCGTAGGTCAATTGAGGATAGTAAATTCAAAATTTGGACGTTATCACTTTTAAGTTGAGATATAATAGGTTCGTAAATGTATATCTAAACTCTATTATATTACTACGATGAAGGAGCATCCTTTACCGTAACTACATATATTAGTTTTTTTTGAATAAAAAATAAAAAACGAACTTTCTGCTAAAGTGAGGAGTTTGTAAAGTAAAGGATTCAGTTGAAGGGGGAACAAAGTTAGAGACATTTAAGAAAGACTATTACTACTTGGCAAAGTTAAAGCAGATGCAGGAGGGGAAGTACGTACAGAAAGAAGCGTCAGATGGAACAGTTCAATGTCTAATGATATAGTATATGCCCAAGATGATCAAACTGAGCTCCAGGGGGATAACCCTAGCTAATAATCTTTCTGTAATTTAATAAGGCTGTTCCCTTTGGACTTTCCAAAGACTAATGCAGGAGCCCATCCACAACCACAATAATCTTCTTCCAATAATAGTATTCTTCCGTTTTAATTTACGTAAAACTATTTTCTTTTTGGTCTGTGCAAAAAAAAATGACCACTTTCCTTATTTGAAAACAATTTACCTTTATGTAATGATTTATAGTTACACGAAATATATGTGCCTCATTTTACACCACAAGTTCAAAAGTCTTTTCTCTTTTCTTAAATTTCGTGTCCAGTCAAATGAGTTCACGTAAATTGAGACGGAGGGAGTATGAGAAAATGCTAAAAATGGTCTATTCTGTTTGAATATAAGTTTAAAAGTCCTTTGAATATAATCCTATCAATTTTAGTCGTTTGAACTTGCCAACAAAATTAAGCACTTTTAGTTTTNGGGGGGGGGGGGGGGGGGGGGGGGAAGTGATTTAACATGAACTATATTTGAAGGTGCAGTTTTTGTAATTCAACTATTTTTTATTTATCTTCTAGGGTTTAATGCAACTTTTTGAGGTGCAGTTTCTGCTATTATTTGTCGGAATTTTTATGGTATTTTTGTTTAATTATTTTTATAGTTCTCATAAAATCTAATAGTTAGAATTTGTTAAATATTTAACGGTTAACAAATTTAAACGACTAAAATCGCTCAAAGTTACATTTAAAAGAATATTTCAAACCGACACCAAACATATATAGGGGATGTATGCATATTGGTGATTGTTGTATGAGTTGATGATTGATTTGTCATGATTGAAAACTAATTCAAGATTGTATTCTAATTCACGAAGTTTATGTACATCTTAACTCGTGTAAATGTTACATAATTTATCTATAGCAAGCCTCCCAAAAGTTTATTTCATTTGTTTAATTAGGAGGACTAGGCATTTGTCCACATCGAATGATGTTCATATTTTTATCATTTACTGTACATCAACCGTTAATAATTTATATTAGTTTCTCAAATCTCAACTACTTCACTGGTCTGAATTTATATGCTTATTTCTTTTTCTCTATATTACATTTTGAAATGACGTCATTTTATACATTTTTATATTTATCACAGTATTATACATAAAATATTTCTCGCAGAACTACAAAGATCTGGTCAACGCTAGGACTGTATATTTTCACCTCTGAAATTGTGACACGTAGTAACACGGCAGTGTACGGATTCTATAAATTTTGTCGCATGGCGAAATGAGAGCTCTGGTGCAGAGAGTCACTGCATAGATTCTCAGAACTCATGGTCCAGCTTTACTTTCTTTGAAGTTTGGACTTTATTTGCTTTTGTCTCTTCTGTTTTTCTTGGTAACTAAGTTAAATTTATATCGTAATTTTAATGATACGTATTCAATCCAATACTAATTGATAAAAAATAAATTAAATAGATAAATTAGGAGATGGGATAGATCAAACCAGTATACGAGTGGAGTCTCGACTTCGATCCAAGACGGTCTCGAAATAGAGCAATAATAATAACAGTAAAGAAATGAAATAACGATGATGAAGTGTAATGAACGATAAGCAAGATAAGAAGAGCAATGGATGTGTGTATTCTTATTAATCAGTAATCATGCTTATAAATGAATGAGATTCCTCCTTATATAATAGAGGAGTTCTAAACAAGGTGCACTTCTAATTATAGTAGAAAATCATATTGACAAATGATTAACCGCTGAAAATCAATCCATTCTGAAATTTGCGTCATGATCTTCGATTCGTCACGAATATCTCTTTCCTTTCGTTACTGAACTATACCAGCATCATTTCGAAGTATGCCCTTTCCTGACCGCAATTAGTGATGTTGACCTCAATCTTGAAAAACAACTTTGATCCCGGACTCGACGTCCTGGCCTTTCGACCTGGTATCTCTTTTTCAATCAAAGAATGAAATTTGATAACCCCGATTTCCATAGTATACAATATCCTTGTCTGTATGTCAAATGGATAGGAAAAGCTATAGGGAGGTCTAGTTTTAGAGTCAAATGTGAACTAGCTGCTGTATCTATTTACATTTGGTTAAATAAAAAAAATATTATAGTGTGACAAAAAAAGAAGAAGGTAACTTTTGCTCTTGTCTTCTGCCTCTTGTGTTGCCAATTTTGTTATATTTTCTAGATTTTTTATTACCGTGTCTTGATTTATCCACTAATATACTGACTACCATATGAGTAGCATTGTTAGAAAGTGATTTAAGAGATTCAATAGTTTTTCGATGTCAAAATTCTTTTTAAGTCTTAAAAAGATGCGGAATATCAACGATTAGACAGATAGCTTGCACCGTAGTAGTTTATGTTCTTCTTCTCTAATTTTCTTGAAAATCAAATCAGATTTTCAAATTGTTTTAAAAACTATCAACATTATCACGATTATTAGAATCACAATGAAGCATAAAAGAATTATGGGGAAAAATAAAACCAATCTTCTGCAGTTATAAATTTGGGCATTCTTAAAGCGAAGAATAATTTTTTTTATTTTGCAATAACTGAGACAATAATTAAGCAATGTACTTTATTTTCTTATTCCTCGACCACCACGCCGACACAAAAAAAAAAAAAAAAAAAAGATACAAAGAAATTGAAGAAAGAAAAGTTTTAAGAAGCTGAAATTCGTTTCAAAGTATTAATAATGATGACATGTCCTAAATCTCAGAGTCTTGACTTAATAGCAAATGTCACCTCAGGGAAAAGACAGTTAGCAAGATTCACAACTCACGTGTATCGATTCACCTAAATTTAATGTCGTTTAATAGTTTGTCTAAATTAAGAATAACTAATAAGCCACGGTGTTCAGTGTTTGTTGATCGTGAAATTTTTCCAAATATTTATTTATTATTTATTGATTAAACCAAAAAACTAATATTTTAAATTATTTAATTTTGACTCATAGAGGCAAATTTGAGCTACATAGTGGATGGATATTTGCTGCAATCTATCCGATTCTCAACAGAAGGAAAACAAAACTGTTGGGCTTCGTCATTTTAAGCTTGATCCAGGCCCGCATATTTCTCCTCAAACCAGAGGTGAGAGAAGAAAGATTTATGTGAAACTATAGGTATGTTTGGCATTGACGGAAAATATTTTTTACGGAAATACATTTTTTGAAAATATTCTTGGAAAACAAGTGCTTTTCTTACTTACGGGAGAGGGAGGAGTGGGTGGTGGGTCGTGCTGGGGGTTTGTTTGGGGGAGAGACATTTGCCGGTGGGGGGGAGGAAAGTGAATTTATAAGAAAACTATTTTCAAAATATTTATTCCGAAAAAATTTAAAAAGATTTTCCAAACACACCCTATATGTCATATTGGCTACAAAGACAAAATCAAGGTGGAACAAGAAATTGATATTGTAATTTGAAAAGGATGGACGAAAAGAACGGGACGGGAAAGTTATGTTGTAATTGTTAGGCCAAATACATATACAATTCATCCAACTTGGCATCATTTTACATTTTGACACTTTATCTCTATCTTGTTTCATTTTGGCTCTCCAACTCTATTTTATATGTTTCATTTTGGCCCTCCAACTCTATTTCTTATGTTCCACTTTAAGATAAAAACTGAAACAAGTGCAAAAAATATAATTCGTGTGTATACACAAATTTGAGGTATAATAAATATCCAATCAAATGTTGTCCCATCTTCATTTTTTAAGTTCCAAAGCTTTCATATGCCGATTTTGTACCTGCCCATGTAGATGAAATAAACCCACAAACCAGCTTCATGGCTGTTAGTATTGCTTTTCTAGAAAATGCAGAGGACTTACAAAGGCATTTAACCCTTTCAGGACTACAAAGAGGATTTTAAGTGAAAATTATACAACCTTATCTTCATTTGCTGTTAGAATCAAATTGAACCTGAAGTGGCAATTAGGTAAAAGCTAAATGTTTATTAATGCATAACGCATACAAAAGTATAACATTAGTACAAACTTTGTGTTATTTCTTAGAGCATTACTAGCTCGTTCAGGTGGAGGAGCTCTAAATAGTTACTACTCGCTTAGGCTTCATGTATAGGAACTAATGGCATTTCGCCTCCATAAACCTCAGGTAGCTGACTTTCATCAATGTCTTGGCGAAGAGTTATCATTAGTCGTTTGTTTTCCACAAATGTGATCTGAGAAGAAAGATAGAGATTATTTGGTAAAGATGATTAATATAACACAAGGTTTAACCAATAACTTAACTAGGCAATCCTTAGCCACCACTGCAAATTGACTAGACTCCAGCAATGTTTCATCAATCATTGTAGAACCTCACCTTCTTTTTGGTCTTGTTATCAATAAAAGGATACACAAGTTTCCACATTGTCCAGAATAGGTAAGGAACATGAACTAAAATTAGTTTTCCAAGTCTTTCAGGGTAGCAGTCCTGCAATTAATAGTAGTTAACTTCAAGATTATGGACTACAAGGAGTAAAAATGAAAAGGATTTCACTTATATATATTCTAGCAGTGAAACGCTTTTATACTATCACTATATTTTAACATATTTTAACTTTACTCGGAAAAGTACCTTCTTTTCTAGGTTACTGAGTCTTCTTACTATGGACGGTTATCAATAGTTATCTTTTAGGTCATTTGAAAAAAGATCTTATGCTGTTCGTGTATAGAAGTTAAACTCTACAACAGTGATTAATTAGACCTGTAAAATGGAAAGAGCCCCAATGTACGCACGAGCATCGCTGTTGGCATAGCCAAAACCCTGGAGATCCGCAATTACCACAAACTTTTCCCTACTTGGTGAGGTCCTGATTCATTAAAAAAATCACAAAATAAAATAATAAAAATATCAAGGTTGAAGCTTCTTTGAAAAGGTAATTTTTCCCAACTGAGTATATAATACAAGATAGTGTACCTTGAACATAGTTTGTCCAAAGCAAAGACCACAAATCCTGGAAATCAGAACAAAGTCTTGGCTATAAATCAGGTAGCAGGCTAAGTGGAACAGAATTAAGAGAGAAAACAAAATCATACGTTTGAACTCGTCAAAACCACCTAGTTTATTATGAAAATGTCTGGCACCTAAAATGACAGCAATAGGGCGTCCTTGTTTGTCCACTCCTTGCATGAACATTTTGTTGTGTGCTATCTGGTTTGAAATCTCACTCGCTGAAATGGACACATTTGGTGCAATGCTTTTCTTCCATTTAAGGCATTTCAACAACATTGCCGAAGCTTTGTCTACGTCTAGATCCCTAGCTCGAAGAAACCTTCTTATCTCAAAATCATCTACTTCCTGAAAATAATTGTGATAAAAAGAAGTGATAAGAAAATGAACTCTGAGCGTAACTCATCAAAAAACTAGCTCGTGAGGTGGGCATGTCTCAAAACCACATATGAGGCACAATTAATTCCTTTAATCAATCCACGACACTTTAACACCTCTCCTACCAGAGCTGGACATTTGGGGTATGAACATAGGGTATGAACATAGGGGCTCAACATTGGATAAACCAAGAAGATGGATGGATCTAACTCTGACAAATGACTTAGAATTATATTGATGAAAAATAAACTCACTATGTGGACCATAATATGTTGACGGGTGGCATGTGAGTCAAAGCAATAAAGAAGAATGAAAAACATAGAAGGTATAAGTAATAGCCACGGGATTGTCTACAAGGATACTGTGCCTATTAGCTGAAAAAGAAGAAACATGTACGGAGCGATTAATTAAAGATACTAGCACGTAATATGGAAAGAAATCGGTATAATTCCTAATTATGTGCAATTAATCGACATTACCTTAATCATTACAAATCACGCGTGTATCAGATAATCAATATAATAAATGTTAGTAACGGGCAGGAATTTAATAGGGTGAGTGGTTTCAAATTATTCCCTTATATAAATCCCCCTACCATAACTTGTATCCCCATCTAGAAAATCACCAAGTAATACTATCTATGGATCCCAATTTTTTTTTTGATCTTAGCTTTTTTTTTTTTGGTAATTAAATCTTTATATTAATCACCAAAGTAATATTTACAAAGCAGTAGGTCATCACAACCTAACTTCCATCCTGGTTTTAATCATCTATCCTCCATCTAAAAGTCTAGCAACTACATCTATTAATACTTATATTTTGCTAGCAAAATTTTTGTATATCCCTCAGCTCTCATACTACATACACAAGCCACCTTTTTAGCAAGTATATCCCATGTTGTAGCTGTTTTTTCAAAGATTCTTACATTTCTTTCTATCCACAAAGTATACACATATTCTGCAACTATCATTTTGAGAATTCTAGCCATTTGTGATCTTCCCCTCGTCTTCTGTATTATCCATTGCTGCCATTCTGTCCATGAAGGTAAGCTAACTTGCATTTGAATCTATTGCATGAGCCTGCTCCATAAATCTCTGCCATACACACATTCTGCAAACAGATGCTCTTTTGTTTCTAGAGCTTGTTTACACAACATAGTTCATCAACTTGGATCTTCCATTTTTTCAATCTATCAGCAGTTTGAAGTCTTCCATGCATCAACAACCATAGTATAAATATTGCTTTTGGTCTAGCCTGATTCTGATACATTAGTCCCTTCCATGCTACCTTTGGCATCTCCCCTATCAGCTGCATATACACCTGCTTGATCACTTTCTTCTGTTTATCTTCATTACCAGTAATCCCTGCCAGATTAGCTCTTGCTTCAAATACTTTCTTCAACATCCATGATGATTGTTGTGGCACTCCCATGGTATAGAAAACCTGATCTTTAATGTAATAACTATGGATTCATTTGATCCACAGTTTGTCTTTCTTGTTTGCCAGCTCCCAAGCATACTTTGTTATGGCAACTTTGTTCCACAGTGCTAGATTAACCATATTTAGTCCCCCTGTAGCTTTTGGTGCACACATCCTCTCCCAAGATACCAATGCCTTTTTTGTTATTACATTCTCCCGTGACCAAACATAACTTCTGCAATAAGCCTCAATTGTCTTGACCACTTTAGTTGGCATAATAAAAATTTGAGCCCAATATGCTTGGATACCAAAAATAACATGCTGAACCAATTGGATTCTACCTGCATATGGTAACTTTTTAGCTGTCCAAGATGAAATTCATGCCACTATTTTGTCAATAAGGGGCCGCCATTGCAAGATTGAGAATTTCTTGGAGTCAAGAGGGATGCCTAGGCATTTGAAAGGCAGTGCCCCTTGACTGTATCCTAGTTTCCCCTGGATCTCCTTTTGTGCCTCTTCACTGACCCCTCCAAAATAAATAGAACTTTTTGCTAGATTAGCTCTAAGTCCTAAGGCTGCTGAAAAGTTCTAGAATCTATCATGAACTTGCCTTACTGAAGTTACATCTCCTCTTGAAAAGATCAGGAGGTCATCTGCAAAACTCAAGTGATTTAGATTCATTCTTGCACACAAAGGATGGTAATGGTATGTTTTCTCCTGCTTTAAGCTTTTTAAACTCCTGCTGAGATACTCCATAGCTATGGCAAATAAAAAGGGTGACATAGGGTCCCCTTGTCTCAGTCCCCTAGCTGCATCAAAGGCTTTGTTGTTTCACCATTAACAAGAATTGTGTAGTTCACTGTTGTCACACACTCCATGGTCCAGTTGATGAATCTAGTAGGAAATCCCAGTGCTTCCAACATTTGATGCAAGTATCTCCAGTCTAGTGTATCATAGACCTTTTTGAATGTCCACTTTGATAAGGCATCTAGGAGAGAGATTCTTTCTAGAGTAGGCTTTAACTAGTTCATGAGCAAGAATCACATTATCTGCAACTTTTCTTCCTGGGATGAATCCAGCTTGAGTTTCCGAAACAATGGATGCAACGACTTTCTGTATTCTATTAGCAAGAACCTTAGCTATCAGTTTATACAACACAGTGCAACAAGCTATAGGTCTATACTCTCGGATATTTGTTGGATTTGGGACTTTAGGCAGGATAGTGATGGCTGTACAGTTCACTACCCTATACAATCTCCATGTGGTAAAAAAATTTCTGACTGCTTGACAAACTTAATCTGCTATTATTGGCCATCCTTTCTTGAAAAATGCTGTATTGTAACCATCTACCCCTGGAGCTTTATCATTACCAATTGCATTTAGCCCTTCATATATTTCATACTCAGTAACATCTGCCACTAATTTCACCTGTTGTTCAAGGTTAAGAATTGGCCCTCTCTTCATTATCTCTCTATTGACTGCTGGCAAGTTCCCTATTGTTGATCCCATCAATGTTTTGTAGAAGCTGATAATCTCTTCTTGTATCTGCTGTTGGCCAGTTAATTTATTTTCAAAGCTATCTTGTAACTCTATGGTCACTTTCTTTTGTCTTTTTTCCTTCATTACTGTTGAGAAGTATTTAGAATTAGCATCTCCAAGTCTAAGCCATGTAGCTCTAGCCTTCTGCTGTAGTATGCTTTCTTCTATTAGGGACCATTTCTCCAAATACTCTAAAGCTTGTTTTTCCTCAGTAGCTAGTTTGTCTGAATAGCCTTTTGACATTTGTGCCTGAATATCCTGCAACAAACTCCTAGTGGTTTCTAGCCTTTCTGTGATGCCCCTGAATTCTTTATTGTTGAGCTGCTTCAGAAAATGTTTTAGCCTCTTTAACTTTTGTCATATATTCGTCATAGGATCATGCTCATAATATTCTTTTCATACTTCTTCTACCAGTGACATGAAGGTTGGATGTTCTGCCCAGACATTAAAGAATCTGAAGGGGATCTTGCCATGTGGTACCTGCCTTCTGATAGTAATAACCATTGGCGCATGGTCTGAAATAAATGGGAGCCTATATTCTGTTTCCATGTGACCATACTCCTGCATCCACTCCTCATTCCCAAATACTCTATCAATCCTGCTATATACTCTATCTAGTCCTTGTTGCTTATTTGACCATGTATAGTAGTCTCCCCTCCAAGTTAATTCATGAATATTCAGTGTCTGCACACATTCAGTGAAGTCTTGGATTTCAGCCTTAGTAACTATTTTCCCACAGATTATATCTTGAATTGTTAAGACAGAATTAAAATCTCCCCAGATGAGCCAAGGTTCTGTGTTCTGAGGTGCATCAACTTTCAATTGCTGCCATAAAAGCTTCCTTTCTTCTATAGTATTAAACCCATACACTACTGCCATGAGGCAATTTATATTATTATGCCTGCTTAAAACTCTGCAGTGGATTGTTTGAGCAGATTTCCCTAGTACTGTAATGTCATAATACTATGGATCCCAGAGTAACCAAATTCTCCCATTTATTGCATATTCATAGTTATATTGAACTTGCCATCCAGATGTTATTAACTGTGAAATCTGAATTGCTTTCTCCTTCTTTACTCTTGTTTCCACTAACCCCACTAGTTTGATATTGTTCTCCTTTATGTAGGTACCTAACTCCTTCTGTTTATATCTCTTGTTGGTACCTCTTATATTCCATACCATCCAAGACATGTCAATGTTGGGATTGCCCACCTGTATTAGGTGGTTTTTGAATTGCTATCACAGTTGTACTCTGGCTACCTTGGGTCCTTTGCTTCACTGGGGACATTATAGCTTTGGCATAGGTCATTGGAGTTTCAACTGCCTTCATTTTCCCTTTATCTACCTGCCTGCTTGTCTCTATTGCCTCTCCTTCTTCGTGAGTTTCCTTGATTTCAATTGGCTTAGGTACATTTAAGACTTCCTTGTTGACAGCTGCATCATGTTTCTGATCCGCTTCATTTATTGTAACTTGAGTTGGCTCCTTTGTTCTCCATATTTGCTTTACTGGTGGTGGCTTCCTATTCCTGAGATGGGGAATTGGCTTGTCATTTTCCTTTGGGATTCTGTTACAATTATGTCCTGCCTTTAAACATTTTTCACAGAACTTAATTTTCCAAGCATACTCAACTACTTGCTCAAACATCACCCCTCCTTCATTCATGACTGGAATACTTGTTAGCAGGGGTTTTGTAACATTTACTTCTATCAAAATTCTAGCACAGGATATTCTTGTCTGTTTAGCAGTACACTCATTTGCAAACATAGGGATCCCTATTGTGCTTGCTATTCTGCTCAGTGAGTTTCCACTCCAACAATTCATGGGAAGTTTTGGGAACCTTACCCATAGTGGAATATCTGTTAAAAATTCTGCAGCAAAGTCAAAGTATGGAGACCAATGTTTCATTATCATTAGTCTTCCATTCATTGTATAAGGTCCAGCACACATGATTTCCTTCATGTCCTCCAATGTTTGAAATCTCACAAGATAGTAACCCTCATCATGATAGAACAATTCTGGCATGGCTACTGTGTTCCACACCTGCTTGATGTATCTTTTCATATAATTGTATCCTGGTTTTTCATCCAAGACATAGACAATCAAAGCATTCTGCCACTTCAGATTTTCCTGCTCAATCTCTGATTTCTCAAGTTTAGCTACTAGGTTCCCTTCTGCAATTTCAGGAGTAATATAGGTCAGTGTCATACCGTTTGCTGCAGATCTATTGCCTGTGAGTACAGTAGCCCGGGTAGATTCTTTAGATGCAGTTTGTTTTTGCTCTTGAGTCAACAATGGAACAATATTTCCAGCTGGTGTCTTAGCTGCATTTCCCTGTCCCTTGCTCAATGGAACAGTAACCTCTCGAATTGCAGATGGTGTGATCGTTCCTCGTAAATCAACATGCAATGGTATTGGACTCTGATTTGCTTGTTTCTGCTGTTTCTGAAGCTTCTCCATGGTAGATCTGTGGTAGGAGTACAGATCCAATCTCCTTCGATGCTCCAGAAGTGCTAACCACCTTCGATGCTCCAGAAATGGATTCCATGAACTTTGTTGCACTCCTTTCCAATGTGTTGAGTTTAGGGATTTTGTCATCTACACGAATTTGTTGCTTTCTAGGACGTCCTCGAGCTTTCTTTCCAGCCATGGCAGATCCGGCGCACGTTTGCTTAACATGCGCCGAGAGAGCTTGGAGAAGAAAACTTGTTTAATTTTTTTTTTTTGAACTTAGCTTTCATCGAATATGATCTATTACTCATATTTGTTACTCGACCATTAACTTCTTCTTTTAAATAAAAGATTCTAACAGCAAAACTGCTTCCATAACTACAAAAGAAAAATTTCTATCTCTCGTATCAACGGAATATGAGAATCTTAATTATCAATATTCTTATTATGCTTTGCCATTGATCTTGTTCTTTTTTATTGGAAGAAAGTTGCAATTATCAATAAGATCTCTATTTCCCTGTTCTCTTATAGCCCGTTTGGCCAAGCTGCAAAAATCAACTTATTTTTAGAAGTGCTTTTCTCAAAATTACTTTTGGTGAGAAGCAGTTTGTGTTTGGCTAATTAGTTTGAAAAGAAATTCTGAGCAGCAATTGGTGTTTGGCCAAGCTTTAAAAAATTGTTTCCAAATGTATTTTTCTCAAAAGTGCTTCTCAAAAAAATACTTTTTGAAGTCATAAAAGTTTTTTTTTTTTTAAGTCACAAAAGTTTTCTCTGACGGTTTTCTCTCTCAGCGCACGTTAGCCAAACGTGTGCCATGGGCAAGAGAGCTCGAAATCCATCACACAAGGCGATAATAGCGAAGGAAACTATGGAATTCTAGCAGCGGAAGAAGAACGATGAAGGCAAGCAAGGTCTGAATCTCGAGAAACAGTTTGAAAAAGTGAAAATCAATGGAAGCAATGCAACAGTAGCATGCAATGAGGAGGAGAAGAAGGAAAAGGAAATTGATGTGGATTTAAGTGAAAATTCACTAAATGTAAGCCCATCGGAGCTGCGAAGTTCAGAATTGGGTGAGGGATCCTCAAAAACCTCACTAAATTCGCGGGAAACTGGGGCTGGTAGTGGAAAACTATCGTGGGCTGATGAAGCAGAGATCATGGAGATTGCTCAGGAGGCAAATACTGGGGGATCTATATGGGACAATTTCGACATAACAAAGGTAACGAATGTTGGATTTAAGCTAGAATTCGTAGAACCTGCTGTGCATGATGATACACCTGTTTGTGAAATTGGAACTGAGGACATAAAAACTGAAATTGAGTATTGGCAGAATGCAGTGGTATGTTATGTGCTAGGAGCTCACCCACCATTTACTGTGCTTAATGCTTATGTAAGAAGGATATGGGAAAAACATGGAATCAATAAAGTCTCTATGTTAAAAAATGGAATAGTGACTGTGAGATTTGATACTAGCTTAGGGAAGAACGAGGTGCTTCAAGGAGGTATACCATTTTGATAACAAGCCATTTATTGTTAAAACATGGAATATAGATATGGAGTTCACTAAAGAGGAGTTATATACTGTGCCTATATGGATAAAACTACTTGGTTTGGATTTCAAATACTGGAGTCCTAAAGAACTAAGCAAAATTGGTAGTTTAATTGGAAGGCCATTGATGGTTGATAGTGACACTGAGAAGAAGATAGGGCTAAGCTTTGCAAGGCTCTTAGTAGAAGTACAGATGGACACTAAACTACCAGATAAAGGGGTGTTCAAGAATGAGAGGGGACTATTAATGGAGCAAAAAGTACAATATGATTGGAAGCCTACACTATGCAAAGTGTGTAGGAAATATGGACATGATGAGCAGGTGTGTAAGAACAAAAAACAAGCAGTAGAAACCCTCAGGGGTTAGCCTGGTGGCCATAGACTTGAGCCTTGGGGTTTGCTCCCTTTCAAGGTCTCAAGTTCGAAACCCACTGGGGACAAACAATTTCTGAGAGCCATCAGACTGGGTAAAACCTGAATTAACCATGGTGCACTTGCGGGAAACTCCTTGCCGAGGGCCTGTGCACCCCAGGATTAGTCGGGGCTCTTAGATATTCGGACACCCGGTGCAAATCAAGAAAAAAAAACAAGCAGTAGAACCTAAGCCAACAGATGTGCAAAAAGTGGTAGGAGAGACAGGATCAACAGAGAAGCAGGGCAAATCACCAAATAGTAAGGAAGGGGAAGGAACAAGCAAAGTCCAAGAAAATATAACAGAGGAAGGGGGGAAAAGGAATCCGGAGAATCAGGGTATCGCAGGTTAGACAACACCAAGTAATGTTTCAAGAAGCATCAACAGATAACCAAAACAAGGGAAGGAAGCTGGGAACAAAAGTTACTACAATAACTTTCAAATACTGGAGGCACAGCATAATGAAGGAGGAAAGGGTAGCAGGAAAGGAGAGGGGAATGTGGGAGGGAGAGTTACACCTCCCATTACCAATGGATAACATGCTCTGCTGGAATGTTAGGGGTATGAATGCCCCTAACAAACAAAAGGAGGTAAAATTCTTTTGTAACAAAGAAGATATAGGGTTAATTTGTGTGGTGGAAACAAAAATAAAGGCAGACAGAATTAATCAGGTAGCTAATTCTCTATTTAGAGGATGGGGTAGTATAACCAATCTAAGTAAGCATTATAATGGGAGAATTTGGGTGACATGGAGGCAGGATTGCTACCATGTAACAGTGATTACAATGACTGACCAAGCAGTTACATGCAAGGTCAGCCATAGAAGACTGCAGTTAGAATTTATGATGAATGTGGTGTATGTTTTCAACACCAGAGAAGAAAGAAGAAGTTTGTGGAACTACATTGAGAATATGAATAGGAATTTGGGAGGCCCATGGATAGTCATGGGTGATTTCAATGCAGTACTACATACTAATGATAGGGTTGGGGGAAATCCAGTAAGCCTAGTAGAAGTAATTGAGTTTCAACAATGTATAGATCAGTGTGACTTGATGGAGATGCCAACTACTGCGAGCAGATATACTTGGAGTGATAGGCATGTTAATGATAGGATTTTTTCAAAAATAGATTGGGCATTCATCAATACAGCATGGCTCAATTCAATACCAACCTACAGGGCCACATATTTAGAAGAAGACATTAGTGATCACTGTCCATTAAGCAGTCTATGGGAGACTCTAGCAGGAGAACAAAAGATACATTTAAATTCTGTAATGTTTGGGCATCACACCCAAACTTTATAGACATAGTTAAGGGAATATAGATGAAGGAGATTGATGGGTGTAGAATGTTTCAGGTGGTCAGGAAGTTTAAAATGTCGAAGAATGAATTGAAGAGGTTAAAGAAGAGCCATTTTAGCAACTTGATAGAAGAAGCAGATGCAAATAGATTGGCACTGGTCACATCACAAGCAGAACTTCACAAGAATCCTCTAGATGCTGGATTACTGATAGAAGAGAAGCAAAGATATCAAAAGTTCAAAAAATCATCATACTTGGCAGAGGTGTATCTGCAGCAAAGGAGCAAGGCTACATGGATTAAGCTGGGAGATGACAATACTAGGTACTTCTTCTCTGTAATCAAATACAGGAGGATGCAGGAAGCAATCATACAATTAACAGACAAAAATGGAATGAACAAAACTGAATAAGAAGACATTGCAGAGATTTTTGTGGACTACTATCAAGAGCTACTAGGAACAAAGGGAAGATTCAGAGATCATTCCATCCAGGGACTCTTAAAAAATGGGAGAGTGTTATCAACCACACAACAATTACAACTACTAAGACCATATACAGGAGAAGAAGTGAAGAAAACAATTTTCAGCATCAATGACACCAAAAACCCTGGACCAGATGGGTATGGGAGTGGCTCTATAAAGCAGCATGGACAATAATTGGAGGAGATGTGACAAAAGCAGTACTGGAATTCTTTGAAAATGGAGAATTACTCACCCAGAACAATTCCACCAGCATAGCACTTATACCAAAAGTGAAGAATCCTGTCCAGGCAAGTCAATTTAGGCCTATAGCTTGCTACAATGTTATATATAAATGTATATCCAAGATAATATGCACCGGATTGAGGAAAATCATACCAGAGATTGTAGCAGATAACCAAGCAGCTTTCATTGAAGGAAGACCACTTATCCACAATATTTTAATATGTCACGACCTATTAAGACATTATAACAGGAAGACTACACCTAGATGCTTGATGAAGATTGATCTAAAGAAAGCCTATGACATGGTAAGATGGGAATTACCGGAAGAAGTACTCAGAGGCTGTGGCTTTCCCATGCCTTTCATTCTACTAATAATGGTATGTGTTACAACAACCAAGTTCACAGTCAAGGTGAATGATGCAGGATATGGATATTTTGAAGGAAGAAGAGGATTGATGCAAGAAGATCCTATGTCTCCACTATTATTTGTGCTTGTTATGGAATACTTAACAAGAGGTTTAAACAAGATGAGTGAAATGACAGAGTTTCAATACCATCCTATGTGTAAGAGCACCAAATTGACTCATTTGATTTTTGCAGATGACTTGATGTTATTCTGCAAAGAAAATAGTCAGTCTATTAACAGGATGTTGGAGATATTGAACCACTTCAGTGCAGCATCGGGTCTGGTTGCAAATATGGAGAAATCCAATATATACCTAGCAGGAATGAATGAAGAAAGCAAGCAAGCCATTGTGAGAGCAACAGGGTTCTCAGTGGGTACTCTTCCTATGAGATACCTGGGATTGCCACTTACATCAAAGAAATGGAGCAAGGTGGAATGTCATCAGTTAGTGGACAAAATCACAACAAATATTCAAACAGGATATGCCAAGCTTTTATCATATGCAGGCAGACTGCAAATAATCAACTCTGTACTATTTGCAGTATATAACTTCTGGGGAGCTGTTTTCATTCTGCCTCAAAGTGTAATTAAAGCAATAGACAGGAAATGTAGGGAGTATCTATGGAGTTCTGTAGAAGGTCACAGGAAAATGGCTTTGGTATCGTGGGAAGTTCTATGCAGACCAAAAATCTGTGGTGGTCTGAACATAAAAGGCTGTAAAAACCGGAATATTGCATCAGTGGGCAAACTTCTATGGCAAATAGTGACAAACAAGGAGGTTTTATGGGTGAGATGGGTGCATGGGATATATATGAAAGCCTGCAGGAATATATGGTAACACAAGCCACCAAGTGACTGCAGCTGGTATTAGAAGAAGTTGAATAGTTTAAAGAATAACATGGCAAACTGGTACAAAGGAAATACATACAGGCTGACCAGAAATGGGCAGTATATTGTAACTAGAAGTTATAATGCAATGTTGGGATATCTGACAAGATACAGGGAAATGAAACTGATATGGAATAGGATACTGCTACCAAGGCATAGGTTTGCATTATGGTTAGCTTATCAACAAAAATTACAAACAAAAGGTAGATTAATGCAACAGAACATTCCAATAACAGACACTGGAGAATGCTACCTTTGTGATCAGGGAATACTTGAAACACAGCAGCATTTGTTTGGAGAGTGTAGCTGGTTTAAAGACATGAAAGAGGCCTTAATGAACTGGGCAGGAATCAAGTTAACATATAAGGCAATACCAGAACTACTAAAATGGATCAATAGAAGGCATTGGAAGCATACGAAGAAAGAGGTTGCAACAGCACTCATAGGAGCAATGGTGCATCAAACATGGCAAGCTAGGAATTGGGGGATTTTCAGACAAATTGCATTGAAGATGGAGTTTTGTGTTGAGCAAATCAAAAAGGAGATAGCAGACAGGGTAAGCATGTATGCAGAGACCAAGAGAGCAAGCCAATGCTCATTGATGATACAATGAATATGTGCTTAAGAAGTTTATGTAATTAGGACACTGTAAATATTACTTCAACTGTACTTAGATTGATTAATTGCTTTGCGAGGTTCGGGTGCATTAGAGCATCTAATGCACTGGATGCTCATAGGATGTACAACACAATTTGATTGCTATGGTAATATTCATATTTATTGCCAAAAAAAAAAAAAAATTTGGAGAGAAGCTACTTTTTTCTGCTTCTCCAAAACTGCTTCTACTTCTCCTCAAAATCATTTTTTTTCCTTCCAAAAGCTTAGCCAAACACCTTAATTTTCGTCCAAAAGTGCTTTTGGTCGAAAAAAATACTTTTGGCCAAAAATTGAGGTGTTTGGCCAAGCTTTTGGAAGGAAAAAAGTATTTTTGAGGAGAAGTAGAAAAAAGTAGTTTATCTCTAAAAGCACTTTTTAAGAAGCACTTTTGAGAAAAACACACTTTAGAAGCAGTTTTTTAAAGCTTGG